>CABFWB010001735.1:0-95803 GCA_902151455.1 Timema bartmani | reverse complement strand
AACTTTTTTTTTTTTTTTTTACTTTTTGAGAAACTAAATTAATGTTTTCACACACACACAGCAATTTATCAACCCAGCTGGGGTTGACGGCTATTTCTTTACCCACCTCGGTAGCGTAGTTAGCTAACGCGCTAGTTTGGTGTTGAGCTTGACTGTTGAGGATGGGAAGATCGAGGTTCTAATCTCGGTCGGGTGAATTGGGGGTGCTTTTTCCTAAATGGTTTTCTACTATTCCTCCACGCAAATGTGGGTTCACTTCCTCTAAATTCAACCTTCCAGATTCTTAACCCATTGGCGTAATTAGTACTTAAGCGTATAACCTGAATGGCTAGAAAGATGCGGTACTAAAAAAAAAAGCAATTTATCAAGTCAACGTTAACTAAAGTCTGATTTTTATTTTAAGGGACTTAACTGACATCTAAAAAAGCTTCTTTAATTCTTCATAAGTCAAGTCATGTGATCTGCAGTTGTCACTTTTGATATATATATTATCCCTCATCTCATCGGGACATGGAAAGAGCCTCCATGAAAAGATGTACAATTAGTACCATAGCGTGCCCCCTAGGCAATGGTATGTTAGTACTGGATAATCTTTCCGATAATGGGCTACGAATGAGACCTGTCATATGGGCTGCTGATTTCTCTAACGGTTTCATACTTTTTACACGTTGGTACACAGAAAATAAAGTGTTTTAATAACAATCCCATTTGAACAATACGGTCCATTTTAATTGTATTCACTTAAAAAGTGACATTTTAATCGGAATTACATATTTTTAATTCGCAAGAACCTANTACAGAATATATCTTAACTACGCCACTGTCGTAAGACGTGGATAGCCCGAACCGCATAGCACTAAAATAATGAAAGTATACAGACATCCGTCGCCTTATAAACTGTTTTATAATGCACGTAACATATTTACACAGCCCATTTCATTTTTATTTTTACCGCTTAAAAGAGAGAGCGTACCTTGAAAGGGAGGTACTATGTACCTTCTGCAACTAATCTTTAGTGACAAGATGCAACTACTTGCATCGAGGCGTATTGCTCTAAATTGAAGTGTTTTCATTTTATAGCTCATGCCTTTCTACCAGTTCAGATTAACTACGTTTAACTAATGGGTTTATTTAAACTAATGGGGAACTTATTTATTATAATTCACCTTCATATTAGCCAGGGGCTTTATTACAGATCATATTATTTTATATATACCTGAAGCCTGATACATCAATGTTTATAATCTTGTTTCTTGTTATAGCTACAGCTTTTATAGGTTATGTCCTTCCTTGAGTTTTTAATGGTGAGTAGCCGTGACTACCATGGCCCGGACTTTGATTACTTAAAAATTATCAAACCATTACTTAGATATTTTTTTTTTAAACTTTAAATTCCTGCAAGTTCATATTTTCCACTTCAGGAATCATGTAGTTGTCAAGGCCTCCTCTTGACATCTTACAAAGGACTACACAGGTATTGATGATTTTACATGAAATGTGAGTTTTGTGCGCATGGTGTTACTGATGATTGGTAATTTTTCTTTAAGGCATATTATTGCATACTCTAGCACCCTTTTTGTTATTTTGTGAAACCTTAAAAACCACTGCTGAGCCTGACATACAACATTATGGATAACAGGAAGTATTAACCAGGACTTCAAAGGATACATGAAGTCTCCCGGTACATCAGGAAAAAGTATCCAGCTTCTGTTTTTTTTAAATTGTTCAAAGCACTAAGTCTTAGTAATCTTGCGTCATTGATAGTACTTGGCCAATTTGCACATACATAAAATAATTCAAAAGCTAGTCCAAGCACGAGCATAACATTCAGGGAATATTTTCCATGTCGATCAACGAATGACGGTTAAAACTTACTTGGTGCATCAATACTTACCAATGTCCCATCCACTACACCACAAACCAAAGGCATACCTCCAAATCTAATCGAGTCTAGTAAATACTTGACAGCAGTTACCTGGCCAACGTACAACATCCTGAAGTAGGGTATCGTTTGTTGCGTTGACCGCTCTTTTCACATTCATACATACTTTATTTTTCGAAACTCCAGGCCTGTCAGCGATACAATGGGAGTGTACACCACTACCTAACCCGTGTAATGCAATTTGAAATTGTTGCTAGGGGGTCAGTGCTTAGTTCCTTGGAGTAGGATGTTCTAAAAAATATTGGCAATAATACCAAGTACATAGCCAAATGTTTCATGGTTTAACCTAAAACTCTCGCGTTGTACTCATAAGTTTGCTACATATGGTTGTAACTGGTTCTTTGCCTGAACATTCTAGGATGGTGAATTTTCACTTGCTCTTCGTCACTAGGTACTATTCGAATCATGAATATTATATATATTTTGTTAGATTTCATTACTACAACAAAGCTTATTTAACAATTGTTTCAACAATACAATTAATAATCGCTCTCTGCTGAAAAGGTCTAAGTCAAAAGCAAGTAACTTCCATAATTCCCTGCAAAAAGGGCTTCAGTCAATAACTGAAGCCCTTTTTGCAAAGAAAACTAAAGATAGCTGTGGTTACTTCAACTTTCTGCAGGTTATATGCAAATGATGCCATATTAATGGCTGAGAATGAAAACGACTTGCATAATTCATTAAATCGTTTGAATATGGTGACAGGTAGAGAGGACCTTCGTTTAAATGTCTTAAAAACTATTTTTGATAAGGACGTATCAGGAAATGATTGTAAGTTTAGTATAAATGGAAAACTGTTATAACAGGTGAATGATTTTTTTCATCTGGGCCAAATATTCTGTAAAAATGGAAGGATATATGGTGAAATCGACAGACGTGTGAATACATCTCGGAGAGTAGATGGATGGATGTAGACTATTGTAAAGAATGAAATAGTATAGAAAGAGGCAAAGATGTCATTATATAAAAGATTGTTAGTGCCAACATTGTTTTATGGATGTGAAGCTTGGGTTTGTCAGGAGAAATACAAGAGCAGGGTGAATGTGGATGGAATGAGATATCAAAGAAATGTATTTGGAAAAACTCGCATAAACAGTCAGTAATGAATGGTTGCTGAAGGAGTGTGGTTTGAAAAGGAATCCAATAGATCAATGGGAAATAAGCATCTTACGTTGGTTTGGCCATGTTGAAAGGATGAGTGTGGATCGAGTGACGAAGCAAATATATGATGGAAAAATGTTTGGATCAAAAGGAGGGGGTAGGCCATGGAAGATTTGATTAAATGTTGTAGGCAAATGTGTGAAAAGAGAAACATTAAGGGTTTTAAGAATAAAAGAGCATGTATGACTCTGTGTATGGATGTTGTTGAAGCGAAGTGAGTATTTAAGTATAGAGAAGTGTGGAGAAAGTTAGTGAGGATGGATTAAATACGGAATTGTGTGGGTTTTTTTAGCTATATGCACAGGAACGGCGTGATTAGGTATATATCTATGTAATCTTGAAAATTACCTGTCTTTGACTTAACCCCTTTCTGCAGAGAGAGATTCTAAGTATAAATAGGCACAATATACTAATGAAATAAGATAAAAAATTTGGTTGAGTGTATTATCCTTGCAGCTTTATGAAACAGATAACTATACTAATAAATTTAACTCATAATTTGGGGCCGTTCACTAATAACTAATAATATTTTCCCATATTTTTATAGAACAGAATACTAAAAATTTCAACCAATAGTAGACCCCTTATTAGTTTATAGCTAATAATATTAGAGAAAACACTTTATGAAACAGGGACCAGTATAACTAATTTATTATCTACCATTCAATGTCTAGGAATTGATTTAGTTTAATTAGTATTACGGGGGAAGGGGTGGAGGACTTGCAGTAGGATATTTAACTTTAAGCAGATGTCTCCCCTTACCTTTAATCTACCAAAGATGAGTTACCCTTTTAGAGAGAATAAACGCCTTATTTGCGTGGAATGAGATATCAGGAGATAACCACCTACAGTGTACCTACCCACCCAGGGTTCGAATCCTACCTCTTCTTCGACGGCAAACCAAAACTAGACGAGGTCGATGCGTGTCCGCGCGCGCAGTCAACCATCAGAGCACTCAAGAAAAGTTTGTAGCTGTTGCTGACGTTCGTAAAACAAGCAAGGAGTGAGTGTGAGTAAACATCCATCACTACAAAGAGATGGTCTACTCCATTACACTGAGCTTGTGAAACCCCCATCCCCTTACTCTCCTCACGATTATACACCCGCGGGCGATGACCCAAGACCACGCGTCGAACTGTGAAACCCCTCCTCCCCATGAGGGTGTTAATCTGCAAACACCAACATCAGACCTGCTTCAGTGGCCGCATGGTCCAAGGCGTCACTCTCGTGTTATACTGGCCTGCTGAATATGGAGAGATCGGAGTTTGAATCCCGGTCGTGTCTACTGAGGGTGTTTTCCCCAAATGGTTCCCCACTTTCCTTCCAAGAAAATGCAGATAGATTACCTCTAAAATGCTTCCTTCTTCATTTCTGCCTCACTAGAGGAGGTATTATATTATGCGTATAAACTGAACCGGTAGTAAGACGCGGTGATAAAAAAAAACCCCATCTAAGTACTGCTGGTCACATGGTCTAAGAAGTCAACATAGTGGTAGACTGAACTGCATATAAAGAAGAGGTCATAGGTTTTAATTTCGGGTGGTGACACGAGCTGAAGGTGCCAAGAGATATTTGAGAGGTATCAAAGGGTGCCTCCTTTGTATAAAAGTTGAGAAACATTGCTCTACATAGTGGCGTAACTAGGGTTGGTGTCACCCAGTGCCGTAACTCAAGGTTTCACCCCCATGGATCTCCTCCCATACCAGACCATTTTCTTAGTAATGTGTTTTGTACTAACGTTGCTTGTAAATCATAATTCCCGTATATCACTAAAAGGAATGACACTCGTAGTGATATAAACAACTTGCAAAACTTAAATTACACCTTTAAATTACAATATCATACGCACAACTGAAATGTATTTACATTTACATAGATTCATGTGACCAAAGTGATAATTCGGTGGGAAAACAATATGATTCGAAGTAAAAACATCAAAAGTATGTATTCATTTTAACTCGTTAAACTTCACCGTTACATGAGATACATTAAAAAAAATAGGTTTGTATAATTAATAACGGCCCAAATAATGTAGACTTGTTGATCAAATGCATATTGTAATATACTCAAAATATTGTAGCTAAAATACCAGAAAATTCGACAAAATCAGCGACTTTAGAAACACCAGCAGCAACGAAAACAACAGCGCGTGCTTATAGCGCATGGAGACGAAATTAGAAGCGTCATTTTAATTGGGTAATAAAGACAATTCTTACTGGAGCGCATGCGCATTAGAAGGTTCAAAAAGTAAATTAGCAGAGAGTTGTATTTGTAGGTATATATTGAAACAGTACGTGTAAGCTGTGATTACGAAATTTTGTTGTTGTTATAGCTAACTACATGGATATTTTTTAAATAATAAATTACTCAACACAAAATGTATATAGACAATCACTTTGGTGTCACCCGATGCGGTCCGCACCCCCTAATACCCTCTCCCCACACCCCTAGTGACGTCACTGGCTCGACACCAGTGGTTCTCAACATTCTTTTTTGTTCACGGCACACCAATATTTGTGGTAAGTCCTAGCGGCACGCTTAACGTGCAAGTTGGCGACGCTACGGAAGACTCAGGCGGGTATGCAGTTTTTATAACAAAACTTTTGTTTGGCCAAAACCAATCAAATATTATTCCTGTATAAATATAGAGCTTTATTTTGTTCACCTGTTGTTACCAACAAGTGGTGAATATTTCCCATGAGCATAGCGTTATTAGATGACAAACTTTTTAAAATGAGACAAATTTGTCATTAAATTCCAGGATGTCCTCAACAAATTGTTACACCGTCTCCGTGTCCTTCTACTTAACGACCAAATTAAATAAAAGGGAGACAGTGAATCTAACATAAGGGAAAATATAAGCAGTATTAAAATATCACAATAAGACGGTTTATTCATTATAAACATAGATAAAGCAAAGTACAGTGGTCTCATTATATCATTCTGAATAATGCTGAAAATAATAACGTGAAGCGCAGTATATAAACCTCCCATGTTTATATTTATTAAAGGGAGTCTTTAAGAGACACAAAAATTATGTTGATTTTTAACATCAACAGTGAAGTTAATTACGTTAACAAAAAATGAAACAAACATTAAATATTAGCGCCTGATGGGCTCCTCAAACAGTTACAAGTTTACAAGACGAGACTTACAAAACATAACGCGAGAGTTTGACTACCAGACACAAGTCAAAATCTCCCGGGACTATCTAACTCTTAGACAAAGCTAAAGAATGAAATTTAGAATAAATTTAAAGTATAAAAAAAATAACAAGCATGATTTTACTTCTACAGTCGCGAGAAATAGTACGACATACTAATCCACACATTTCAACATATTACATTTAATTTCCTCAAAACAAAATTACCAATGGTGGATTTCAAAACAAAATAACCAACTGGTTACCGCGCCCAAGTGGCCACACAAAAGTTACATTTAAGCGACTGAGATGATAAAGAGAGAAGTTACATATTAAGCCAAAAACAAAATAAAGATTCTAACACAAAAATATTACAAGTCGAATATGAGTAGAGTCTATGATATGTAAACGACATAGTTACGTTCCAATTAATATATAAGTGTTTATCCGATCATTGTCCAGGTCCATGACAACGATCCGTCCTCGTTCGTAGATTTTAGATAGTCATCTTTGGTAGACAAATCCAGCCTGTTATATAGTGAGTTTCGTCGCACGGAAAAAGGGGAGGTAATTCTAGCACGTAGTTGCTAGCTGTCTTCGGTCACGTAGGCACTTTGTAGGGTTGTTCCATCAGAAAATTAGAACAAGTCGGCGATCATTCGATGTTTGTTTTGTTTGGGGAAGTTCTTCTGACAGCCATCAGAGGGCAGTCGGATAATTGTCTTCAAACGTACTCCATGTCGTCACGCCTCAGTTTCAATCTGACCAGACGGAGAGTGATCACGTGTTGACAGTAGACTTTCGTTAGCTCGGCCCATTCTTCACATTGGCTGCACGGTGTAGGTCAGCTTTGGTGGCGGCTAGTGATAGAAGATTTCATAGGTAAGTTCATGAACAATTCTAAGTGTAATATTACAGAGGATTGTACTGTATGAAATATACTGTGCCGTATTATCTTGCCGTATTAGCCTACAGGGACTACAACAGAGAAAAGTACTATTGTAGGGATTCTATTTGTGTCGGAACAATTGAGCGGGCGGTAAGAATTGATAGTTACGTATCAACATTATAATGGGGTGGATCCAATTGTAACTAACTGTAAGTTAATGTTACAAATATTCAAGAACTGTTGATATCACCACGTGAAAAAAATTAAACGCTTATGTTTCTACTGGAGTAATATTTGATTTATTTTAAGCAACAAATGTTTTGCTATAAAAACCGCAAAAGCACTTACCATTTCCCGCTTCCCCTACATCCCCACATTAACATAAATTCATAAATACTATTGAAACTATATTTCAGTGTAAGCTGAAGTGAATTAATGGATTAAATATCCAAGATATCATATTTGTTAATTACGGTTATAGCCGCATCTAAATAGCATATTCTTTAAATTAAAACATGACAAGTGGACACAGGAGTCAAACCAGGGATTTACTGTGCCAAAGGTGCCGGGTTTGATTCACGTGTAATTTTTCAATTTAAAGAATATGAAGGGAAGTGATCATATTTTTCTGCTAGTAAATGTAATCCCGAGGCCATTTCAGCCACACTTATGGCATGTCTTCAGTCTGTAGTAACCGCTCCTCGTACCCGCACTCGCAAGACGTGTTGTGTTTGTTTCTGCAAGGGCTGTCTCCAATGAAGTGTCAGGAGACGTAATTTCAACCAATATCACTACATCATCAAAGTCATATTAAAGTTCACAGATAAGAATTAAACATAATCAAGTTAATGTATAGATGAGGTAACTTTAATAGAGCTGATATTTGCCCTCTAAATATCTTACTTTTATAACCGGGCGCACCCAAAACCGTCTTTTATGCGCAAGCCTTCGTCTCTTGCGTCTTAAATATAACAAATAAAGCAAATATTATTTGTTAAAAGCTGCCATTTTGACTATTACTGTAGTAAGTCTCGTCTCCCCGCCCGTCACTAAAATGTGTCCTCGTGGAGTCGGACCGGTGTCGTGTCGGTAAATGTGAAAACGCCCCTTGTAGACCGACAATCTTACGAGTCGGGGTCCGACTGATTGTAGACAAGCCTTCATCAATGATAACATCGCTGTTGAGTCCACTTAAACATCAGTTTCTACTTTCTGCTGACATGAGCAGAAATGTTTCTAAATTGTTAGTAAATAGTTGGGAGACAATTTTTAAAATAATTTATTTAAGTTTGTAAATTGATCCTCTGCCCTCTATTTGTATAGATTACTAACACCTCCAAGAAACAAAATACGAGGCGGTTTTACTTTGAATGCCATCATATCTGTTCACAAATTACGTATTCTGGGCTCCCTCAGGCTTACTCACGGAAACTTTTGACTAAAATCTAACAAGCCCGTCAGGAATATCTTCCGGCGGTCCGGTCCACCCTCTTAGGATAGCCCGGACGGGCAGTAAGGCGCGATTCGATTCAAAAAGAGATGTTAGCGGTCATCCATAAATCACGTAACGTCGCTGAGAGGGAGGGCTGAGCTCTTAATGTCTACATGGTGTTACATGGGGGTAGGATGGGTACATCACAGTGTTATGTAACACAGCTCCTATACTTTAAATTGAAAGATGACACCTGGACACGGGAATCGAACCCAGGACCTTTGACTTAGTGCGCCAATTCTCTAACCACTAAGCTATTGGCAGCATAAAGCCAACTACCGAGTCGAAGGTGGCTGCTTTATCAGATAGCTCGTGATTCTTTATTGATCACACATTTGTAGCTGACGATTTTCGCACGTCCATTACAGACTCTGCCTTAAAATATTAGTGAAGAATTGCTCTAGGAACGGGACTATTCCTGAATAGCTCAGTGGTTAGAGCATTGACGTAATAAGCCAAAGGTCCCGGGTTCGATTCCCGTGTCGAGGTGTAATTTTTCAATTTAAAGAATATGATGTCTAGATGCGGCTATAACCGTCAATTAATAAAAATAATAGCTTTGCTGTATAATTCATAACAGCTCTTATACTTACACTCTAATGTTGACAAATAATTTATATTCAGGATTTAAAAATGATTCTAGTAGTACTAAGTTTGAGTCCCCCTTTTAGATTATTAAAAGCTTCCTTATGAAATAATTACATTCACTCCTGATATTAAAAGTTACGTAACACATATTGGAGGTGTAAAAAAAAGGCGTTACGTGGTTTATGGATGACCCCTTAATCCTACAACCACGGCTCTGTTATGTCGTAACGAGATGGCGCGTTGTCCTGGTTTGAAAACGAACTCTCGAGATTCATGGTAAAGTCTGATGCACTGACTCACCGAGAACGAGGTCAGTAAACTGCGACTTTTGTTCTGTTCTGACCACAACTTAAGGCATTCTGTTTGATTTCAAGGACATTCACAACAATTACCAAAAGGCGCCTTGGCTGGCTACAGTACTTAGTGATAGTTTCGAGAAGTAACTTATATTCCTATATTCATATCTCGGCCAAGGTGAAATAGCTTTTACTCGGGAGATTTTATTCTAGCGTCATTTTATGTTTATAGGGAAAGCCATAAATATTGTTTGGATATTAATTATAGAGACCTTGAAAAGTGTCTATAACAACTACTATACACACCCTGGACAAATATTCACCAGTGTAGAAAGTATTCACTTGTCCGCCCCAGGGAAGACCAAAGAATTCAAGGGGTTCGGGGCAATATCATTTTGGGGCCTCCTTTCCACACAAAATAATTAACTTGATTTATGTTATTTAATAATTTTTATTAACACAATATTTCAACTGTACACTTTTTTTTACCCTGAAGTGTAGCAGTCTTACCGTGACAGGTCATTTGGTTTAGCGATAATTATCAAGATTTCCACACACGTTCCTCACAAACTTTGCCTCAAACCATAGTCGAACTTGGATAGTTAGAACGTAGCTTATATAGTTTGAATTCGTGTTTAATTCGAACTTTTCCTTTGGTCCCTTGAACCTTCTATTAAAACAGTGTTAAAAAATCTCATGTAATTCGAACTTTTTATTTAATTAGAAGTAAAATTATCTCGAAGATGACGAAAAAAAAGCCTGAAATCTCTCAGAACATTCTTTCGGGTGCTTACAATGGTAATAATGGCAAGGTTAAAATTGACATTCTCCAAGCTGGCCGAATGTGTAACGGTGCGTGGGACCAAGTGACACTAAACACTATTGCCAACTGCTTTCGATAAGGAGGTTTCTTCCACAAAGATGGTGAAGAGCAAAATGAGGAGATCGTACCCGCTGTGGACAGCTGGAAAGATGTTGGACATGACGCAGGTGTTCCTTATAAGGATTTTGTGAACTTGAGCGAGAACTTATTAATTTGGGATGAACTGAAAGATGCATAAATTTTGGCAGATGTTATGAACAATAGAAATAACCGTGCATCTTCAGATGAAGAAGGGGAACATATGGAGCTTTAAGAGAAGCCGATCTCAACATCTACACAGGCCATGGACCCCATCGAAAAGTTGAGACGGTTTATTGAGGGACAACACAATGTAAGCCCCTCTATTCTCCAGGTGCTGAATAAACTAGAAGAGTTTACTCTAACTCAAAGTATTAACTCCAAAAAACAATCAAAAATGTATAAATTAAAAAAACTGTAGATACAGTTATGTACTGTACATATCTCTATGGAAAATCTAAGAGTAAAATGATACGTATACACTACTGTATTTTACTAAACTCAATTTAGGTTTGAAGTTATTTTTCTAGCCCAAATAGAGACTTACCTAATTCGAATTTTTCTAGTGGTTCCTTCAGCTTCGAATTAGCCAAGTTCAACTGTATGAGTGAAGAATGACTCTTGAGCTTGGAATGATCCTGGATAACTCTGTGGTAGATCATTAACGCACCAAGCCAAAGGTCCCGTGCTTGATTCTCATATCCAAGTGTCATATTTCAACCAATTTAAATTAATTAAATGTGATCACTTCCATTCGGGCATTTCCGTAAACCTTGTGTGTTGATATTAATTATTTCTTACAAGCTGTACCATAGTACAGCGTGTTTTTTTTTTTNGGGAGTGTGGAAAACCATTTAGGAAAAACCAACCTCAGTATACTTGGTCAGGATTCGAATCCCAATCATCTTCATCATCGACAGTCCTGTCTATTGTAAGTATACAACACCTCTTAGACCAGTCGACCACTGAAGAGAGTAACTCTTTTATTAATTCACTTTCACATATTTTTTTGCTATTGATTAATTTTCATTAAATTCTTTTAAAGATATTTTATCGATAGCATAATATGAATTTATATATAAGTATGAGTTAGAAACTATAGAGTAAGTGCATCTTTATTAGGCTGGAGAGAACATGGAAAAACACTCAAAGTCACCAAGTGGGCCTAACCTAGATTTGAAACCCAATCTTTGAATTAAAGGAAAATAAACGTGCAATTAATTATATTATATGTGTATTCTTGTCCTTTTAGCATTGACTGTTCGTTTCTTAACGAAGAGATACATCGGGGAGTACGACCATCAATCAGGCAAGTCATAATAATTAATTCTTTGATCAGGGCCTACGTCTTTTTAGCACACCCTAAACATTTAATTAGTTTTTATCATAAAAAACATCGTCAATGCAGGTATTAGGGGTTAAACTCTTGACCTCCAATGTCAGAACTAGGCAAATTAGCCCTTTCAACTAAACCTGATGGTGAAATAAAATATTCTTTACTTGCCAAAAGAATCTAGTGTTATATTAATTTGATAGACTTACACTAATAATGACATACTTCCTTCGAAAACATTTGTTTTAAACAACTGGTTTTCAATTATGATTGTGTGCCCACTCATTTGTTAACCCATTGGTTAAGTTTTTTTAATTAGTTAAAACTAGATATGGGTTGAATCCAATATTCCTCAAATCCTGATATTAAATTTTCTTTATAACCTCAATTCCAAATTCTAATCTCTGAATCTTTAAAAATGTACAATTTTAGTTAAAGGGTAAGTATTAAAAATTTACTTAAAAAAAGGTGTTCAGGCCTTGCTATCATCGACAAAAGACATTTTGTTTTTCATGTCTATTACATGATAAACAATTAACAGAACGCTTTTTTAGCAAATTTAAATTAGATTAACTTGGGAGTAAAAATAAATGGTACGGAAGAATTGCACATATGTTTTCATATTGTGTATTATACCTCTTAAGATAATTTTCAAAAATAGGTTTTGAGTAAAGCTACCCTTATGTATGTTTTCCTCATAAGAAACCAACACATCATATTGTTAATCACAATAAACACTCTTTATGTTTACATTTTAAACCAAACTGTTAAAATATATTTACCAAATTTCAATTTTTCAAAAGTAAATTATTTGTAATTAATTCATCCTTAAATTATGTGTTATTTTTGAAAGTAAAAATATATTCTTATTTATCACGAAAAACTATTTTCAGATTCCCATTTTGAATTGAATCTTCAAGATCCATTTTTTTTTAAATTCAAACTTTCTATTTGTCATGAGTAAACTAGGTATCCTTAAATTAATTTGTTTTACATAAATAAAGATACATTGGTATTGATAGTATAATATAGTCCCCTGATATCTATTTTGAACCTAATCATTAAAGCTTTTTTTTTTTAAATCAAATTTTGCTAAAATCAGTCACTAGTCAACTACAGTAGTCTCAGAAACTCGACACGCGCACGTGTACACAGTTGTCGGCGCCAGTCATCACAATCCAAGGTGATTCAATTGTATGACCTCTCAGTCTGTTTGTTTAACTCGAGTGGAACAGCCGTTTTGTGGTGTTTTTACAAGTTCTGTGTTTGTTATTTTTCCAATTCAGTAACGTGTTATTCGAATCAATACAGTATTATATGTACAGTACTGTACTCCATTTCTGTATATTACAAGTATGTATATAAACCATTATATTAACACAAAATATATTGTACTGTACATATATTACTGTTACTTTAGCATACAATATTAAAGTACAGTACAACTGTATCTGTAATATTCAAATACTGTACTGTAATTCATCTTTGTTTAGTAAACATGACATAGTAAACATGCATCTTATGCCATTTATTTTGTAAAACTTGACATTTCAATAACTCGACACCAAATTAGTCCACATTAGGTCAAGTTTCCGAGACTCTATTGTACTAATAAATTATTATTTTTTAGGATAACAATTCTATAACTATTTATAATACAAACAAATTAACAGGTACCCCATTTTGGACCAAAGTGCTAAAGACATTTTTTAAATGTTCAAATTTAAAAAAAATTATCAGTAAAATACCCATAATCGAATTTCGCCCCCATAAACAAGCATAAAGTTAAACAGTGCTAATTGTTATGTCAAACATTCCCAAGATATTCATTTGGGAAAAAATCTATAAGAGCCATAAAATATTTCAAGTTTTTGAAAAATAAATCATCAGTAAACCACTCATAAATGAGATTTTACCTCCAAAACAAGTATACAATGTTTTTTTTATATATTACACAATTCCCATATATACATTTTAAACAACGTTGTTAGAGCTATTTTAGAAATATTTTGAATTTTCAAAAATTTACCATTGAGTAAACTATCCAAAACTGGCCAAAAACCAAACATACAGTTTCTCATGTCAAATAAATCCTAGATATTAATTTTAAACAAAATTGTTAAGAGGCATTTTAGAAAAAATCGAAATTAAAAAAAAAAATCACCCGTTAGTAAACTATCCCTGATTGAAGGGCTGGGGTACAAAAATAAATAATTTTAGGTATTACCTTATAAAATCTAAATATTAAGTATGAATAAAATCCATCAAACCGTTTTGGATCTGTAGGCAGGGACATACTGACAGATAGACATGGGATGGGGACAGACACTCGTAAAATCCAATTTTTTTGCGTTAGTGTTCACATAAAATGTAAAAATTCATCTCTCAAGATTGATTTTTTTCACGATCACAATACTTTCGCTTAGTCATAATTACTAAACAATGTTCAGATACCTCTAAAAAGTGTGTGTACCCCAGGATGAAAACCACTCTTCTAAACCATTAAATTATTACTATATCTTAAAGATAAGTTCGCCAAGAGTAAAATCTGTCAATCCAAGTTTAATGTAATAAATGGATGTAATTGCAGAAAACCGGTACAAACATGAAGTATTGGTGGACGGAGAGCCAGTTTTATTTGAGATATCTGACTCATGTCCCAAGGTAAGTAGAAATCAAACATTTTTAGTTGAAAAGTAATTTATGAAATATTTCATTCGTGGAAAGCAAGAAATGCTTGAATAATGAATTTCAGGTTGTAAGGTTCCCTTTCGAGGTCTAAATGATTATGCTTATGTGCCATTCCAATGGATGAATGGTTGACGTATTTGTAGTTTGAGCAATAGGGATGTCATTGATAACTATCTAGCCTATATTAATTATTAAAGATTAATTAAATGAATAAGAATAATTCCTTTATTTCATGTACTCATTTTATGAAAAGTTATTATTTGATATCAATCACTTTAAAGGGTTTGGTGAATTGAGAAGCATAGTTAGGGTTTATAGAAGTTGATGGCACCCAGGGCAAATGATAAAATGGCACACCTCGAAATGTGTTCTAAAATTTGGCTTGGTTCTTATATTTGTACTTAATATGGTTACTTGTAATAATAGTTACAAAATACTAAAAAAAATACAAATTTGTATTTAAAAAACTTAAACTTAAATTGTTGCTAATGAATTCGGCCCCCAGGGAATATGTCCCCCCTGCCTCACCCTAGTTATTCCACCATTTGAATTATAACTCTGAATTATTACTCGACTGATAAGGAGACAGATCTTAACCATATGAAATTTTAGAGACTACAATTAATTATGCCAGATTAAAATAAAATATGACATCGCCATAGTGACACTTGAGAGAAGAGTGTTCGCAACACACTCTGTAAAATGATATTCCTTCTAGAAGTCTCTTTTTGCAATATTGTATCATCCCTTTCTTTGAATGTACCTGTTTGTATGTAGCACAAGAGAGACAGCATAATGCTGCAATAGGCTGGAATCGTACCGTCAAGAAGGAAGAGTAACATATTACATTTTGTATTATTATTATTAAAAGTATTAAAATATAAACTAATTACCAGGGGTGGAAAATTATAAATTTACAAGGCCTTTTCGTATAGATTCCATATGTGAATCAATGTTGGACATGCCTGAGCTATATCTGGCAACAATGTTTTTTACAAGAAAGGCAAACCCACTTTGCACTGGTCATTGTTCCAGACAGAGGAAGATCTGCCGAGCAGTGAGACGCTCAACTGGGCGGATGGTCTGCTCCTAGTTTATGCCATCACTGATCGCCGTTCCTTCAACTATGTCCGACGTGTCAAGCAGATGCTGTGCTGTGATGTTCCCCTCGCCTTGGTCGGTAACAAGGGAGACATGGTGCATTTGCGTCAAGTCAGTACCGAAGAAGGTAAAATAGTTGTATTTTAATTTATAATTGATTTAGAAAAGATTCATGAAACCAATATAACCTTTCCAAAGTTTTATAATACATAGACAATCTAAGAAAGGAAAGTGTACACACATTATTTGGATAATTTTATTTACTGTTCAGGTTAAACTCATATCTATATAATAAAAGCCATATGGTGTCTACTTGTCCGTCCAGAGATTTTCTCTAACTTCCTGATTAGGTACAAAGTCGAAACTTCATACACTGATTACTTAAGTGTTTTAAGAATTAATAGCCAGAGCTATTATTTATGCATATTAGTGGGGATTACTCCACCTTAGATATCATATTCTGAAAATTGAAAAATGACACCCGGGTTCGATTCCCGTGTCCAGGTGTCATTTTTCAATTTTCAGAATTAAGTGTTTTAGTTACCTTTAAAATTCTTAAAAATAGTTTTTTTAAAGGGTGTGGCCATGGGGGGGGGCTGGGGGGGAATTCAACACACTACAATCATGTGGTTAGCATTATAGAGAAAGTTTCGGAGTATGGTATATGTCATCTTTATTAAAAAAAATTCAAAACTTGAAAAAAAAAAATCCAGATAACCTGGCAGAGCCGCTACCTCCTGTTTTGAAAAATTTAAAAAGAGACATAAACAGCAGGGAACAGACTTAGCGTGAAATCCAAAACTCTTTAAGAGACAGACCTATCCTCTACACCCAATACCACCATTGAGGGCACTGCATGTCTTATGGAGAAAAGCTATATCTTTGTTCTTTCTCGGTTAACTGTTGCCAAACCTCCTCACTTCCAGTAATGTCAGGAGGTGGTGTACTGGGGTAAGAAGTAGCTAGCTACTGTCAACCTCGACAAACCAACGTCATGAATACTTACTTGTCTTATATTTAAGGGAAGATTGGCTACATGAAAACAAGAAAATGACAACTCTTGTTTTCCAAGAGTAGCCATGCAGTTCTCTCAGAGATGATATTCAGTGTAGTCAACTTGTATATTAATTTTTTATTTAAGCACCGCAGCATATTACTACCTGTTTGGGCTAGACACCTATTTACTAATTACACTAATTAGCTAGGTATAGGGAAGGTTGAATTTAGAGAGAGTGTACCCACATTTTTATGGAGAGAAAGTGGAAAAACATTTAGGGAAAAACACCCTCAGTAAACCCAACTGGGATTCAAACCCTAATCTCCCCATTAACGATAGTTCAGTATATTGCAAGAGTCACGCCTCAGACCATTCAACCACTGAAGTGGCTAATTGGCTTAGTATGTGTAATTATGTTTGTGTTTCAGGAGAAATTCTGGCGAAAGACTATGAGTGCTGGTTCAGTGAGGTGGCAGCAGCCGAACAGGTAACGCAAGTAGCCGAGGCATTCCATGAGGTTTGCCGAGAAGTAATGAGTGTGAGGCGGAAAAACAAACAATCTCTGTTGGACCGCATGCTGGGAAACAAGAGTACTGGACTCCGTGCGTATTCGCGTGGTAAAAGTGATAGTGCTTTGCCCAAAGAATAAATAAATGTGTTTTCAACACTTAGCTTGGTGTTTTCATGAACAGTTAATTTTACATTGGCATCCACTATATTATGGTTTCAAAACATCAAGATTGAAACCAATTACGACTAGATTTTACTATCCAGAAGCCCTACTGTACCATCAACAGGAACATCAAAAGTGAATCTAAAATAAATAATAGCAAATAGCTTATTGAACAGCATTATTTAGTTTGTTTACTTAATTGCATTACTAATCCAAAAGAAATGTTTAAAATACAGTAGAGTCTCGGATACTCGACCTAATGGGGACTGAGATGGTGTTGAGTTTTTGAAATGTCGAGTTTTACAAATGAACTTGCATAAGATACATGTTTAGTATGTTATGTTTACTAAACAAGGATAAATAACAATATAGTATCGAATATTACAGGTACAGTCATACTGTACTGTAGTATTATACGGTACATTAACAGTAATATGTATACTTGCAATATACATAAATGAAGTACAGTACTGTACATATAAAATTGTATTGATTAGAATAACACGTTACTGAAGTGGAAAACTAACAAACACAGCACTTTTAAAAACACCACAGCACGACTGTTCCACTCGAGTAACACAAACTGAAAGGTTATACAGTTGAATGAGCTTGGATTGTGATGACTGGCGCCAACAACTGTGTGCACGTGCACTTACCGAGTTACACGGAAAGTTGAGTTATTGAATGTCAAGTTTCCAGGACTCTACTGTAACATATTTTCACAAATGCTTCTTTTAAACCAAACAATTTGTATTTTTGTATACAGCACGTGGATGAAGAAAACTAAGCAAAAAATAATTATGTCTGCATTTTAAGTAATAAGTTTCAACACAAATATATTTGCTGTAGTAAACAAATAACGCAAATATTGTGAAATAAATTTTGTTAAGTGAAATTAATTTATTTGAAACAAAACTTTATTGTGATGTATTTTTAACTTGAAATACACGTGAAACCAGACAAATTAAATTATTCTGCATATGAAGGGGGAGGAACAAATTTTAAAATGAGCACCAAAGGTGTGATGTGAGATTTTGTAGATTTTTATTTTAGACTCTCACACATTTATAGTGACACATTAGACTAAGTGTCAGCAACAGGTAGATCTCACAGCAATTTTCAATGGATAACATAAAAAAACATCATCACGAAAAGGCAAGCTTACCTTGAATTATTCCACTATGGTACAACTTATAAGATAAGGCCAAAGCGTAATCTGTCGAGGTAGGGTTGCTACCTTTCAGGGTAGACAAAGTGTACATTTTATTTATTTTATGTATTTTCTATAAAGGCAAGGACATTAGTATTGAAGGAAATGTTAAATTTAAGGAATAAATACAAGATGTAAAAAAGAAAGTATTAAAAGTAGAGTAGAGAAAAGAAGGGTGATCGCAGGATTGTTGATAAATGTAAAAGTCAATCAGGGCTTCAAAAAGCTGCAGACCCCCATTCGACCACTGAAGCGGGTGAACTAATATTGTTCCATGTCAAACACCAATGTAAGAATATGCTATGGCTAACTTCTTTCTGTAGTCGAGGAATGCGTAGGATTGGGTTTAGAGAAGTTAATACCGCCTGGTTCACATTATGCTCTAACTCTGGGCCTTTGTGCCTAGTAGTTAGCTGGGGAATGTATAAAGGAGAAAAGGATAACATGGTTGGTTGGTTGCTAATGGCTAGTATATTGGAGTCCTTCCATTTATCTTCTTGCATCCCACTATTTCTCTCGACATGTGTGGCTTAAGGAATGCCATGAAAGGTGAACAGCATTAACCCCCATGAAGGGTAATATTATAGTGGCTATCCCTCCCCATATTGAGTAACCCTCTTAACCATCCCACCATGACCTCCAATTAGTTATAACCAGCCATATATTCACTCACTATCTAGTAGATCTAAAGGTCTGTCATAACTGGTATTCTCCTTCCAGTTCCATCATGTCAGATTCGTCAAGTTGTCGATGGCACCATGTACTTACTAGATGGAAGTCCTCCACATCACCTTACAGCTCAATACACACGTTTTGGACTCAAATTGATCTCTTTTCTTGATCTGATGCTCGGCCATCGAACACACTGTATTTTGATGTGCGACACAGACATCAGCCAAGAGTCCTTTTAACCATTGGCACAAAACTTTGATAAAGATTTTGGATTGGTTGAGTGTTCACGTTAGGTAAACACTACACCCTTGTGTTCTTGAGCATTGCCTCCTGAAAAAGTGTCGCAGTGAGAATTCTCTCTACCCTCAGTATCTCAGGCCAAGTGTGGTACATACCATATGTTTTAGCTTAGAGAGTATAATTCAATTGTAAGATGCTATACAATACAATACATACGTACAATAATTACCCAGTAGGGCTTCAAAAGTCCCAATCTGTAGCAGTAATGTGGTGTATGCCTCCATCTATATTTATAAATACAAATATATTAACCCTTTCCCTGGCATAAGCATCGAACAGAGCTTATATTTGCCCAAACGTTTCCTGGTGCGGGCATGAATCAATGTTTTATCACAATAAGTTATTGTAATACCATTTATCAATGAACCACTGTACTTTTAGCCAGTCTGAATACTGTATATAGAAGCTAATAGATGGAGCTACCAGCTCAATGATATATATATTATGACCATGAATAAAGTAATATATGAGAAGCAAAAATATTGGTTGGTTAAGAATATACAATTAGAAAAATAACTGCCGGGCCTATGCTACACCTGTGCCAGGGAATGTGTAACTAATAATAATAAAGTAGATTAAAACAATACAATAATGTAATACAAGTGATAAGGAAGGATGCCAACCCAAAAGGATAGCTAGGTTTGACCTTGATAGAAAACAAACTTCTCCCATCATTTCTTCACGCCTCCAACTTCTTATCATGTTCACAGTCACACATTATTTTTAGGAAATATTTCTTTCTCACAATAACAAAGGCATAAAAACACAGAGGAGAAAAAAGTGCAGCTATATATTTGAAAAATTTTTAATTTCAATAATGTATTTCATGGCGTGAGCCCGCGATCAAGCTACACCGACCGAGTGGTCGCCACCGTTAGCAATGGTAGTGCTAACATTTGTAGATAAAGGTTGTCATGTGGTCACCACAATGAACCCTCCAGCTGTTAATCTCAGTCTTCTAGACCAAAGCCACTATCTATTGTCCTCGTGAGGTTGAGTTTGACTCTGTTCCACCCACTTCCAGACCCTCTGCTTCTTAGAAATATTCTGGAAGTGCCAGAGATAAAATCTGGGACCTTTGCATCTGTAACCAGGAACTATTACCACCATAACCTAGAGGTTGTCTTTTCAAATATGTAGCTGCAAAAAAGTCTATGTGTTTATATGTCTTTATTATTAGGCCTATTAAAAAGAAATTTGAAAATGTAAAAAAAAACTGTGTAGTTGTGAAAATGATAATTCAGAAATATGAAGTGTGTATAAAGAAATGAAGAAAAAGGTTTATATTTTGTTCCTAGCTCTCCTATCTTCATGGGAATATCACTTACATTTCATTATCCTACAGAGTTTCCTTTTTGTTTTCAAGTTGTTAGGCAAGTATTCATTTAGTAATCAAAATAAAATGTGTACATAGTATTGTATATTAAGACAGCACTCTTAAAATAAACACAACAATAAACTTTTCTAGACTATTTTTTTAGTCTCTAGCTTTTGTGAATATCCATCAGTTTCTATCACCTTGAATAAATTTATTTAATTAACACACAAAGTATTGTTTTAGGTTAAAACTGGATTTAAAAGAAACTGATATAATCTACTTTAACTTTAAAGTTGATAAATTTCTACTAACTTTTTATACAATCATTCTTAATGTTAATAAAACACATTAATTAATTGGAAAAAATGTATTTAAATAATAAGTTAATATGCTTATACATCACATGTTATTTATATGGTAAATTAAGGTTATTCCAAGAAAAAGAAAAGCATCCTACATTGATTAAAAGAGAAAAATTAAAAAACATATTTAATGTCATATTTTTCTTGGGATGTGTTGTTTTCCCAATAAGTAAATGATTACATTTCTAGAGAGAGATAAAAAAAAACTCTCAGGAAAGTAATTTTAGAGTTCAAGACTTTAGTTTAACATTCTAGTCAAAGCCAAATCAATGACCCTCTTTAGGTGGTATAAAGTTAATAATTCATTAAAACTAAGCTTGAATAATAGCAAATTTTATTCTGATTTCTTGTCAAGTCTTACATAACTTTTTGAAATTGTGTTCATCCAAAATTCAGTCTGCACCATTTGTATCACAATAGTTGTTTGATTACTTATCTTCGTAGTTTTCCAAAACGTGTGCTAAATGCTCATTATCTCGAGGTTTCTTATTTTGTTTTTTGCGTTGATTTGGTTTCTTTCTTTTCTGAGGTAGAGGCTTCTTGAGGCCATGATCTTGCATGGATCGAATACCCTGTAAAAATAGATACAATAAAGAAATATTTACTGGCAAATAATTTAATTACATTTTTCTGAAACAAAAAGTCCCCATTTTAAAAAGCAAAACATTTGAAAACTGTGTCACAAGTTTAACGTTTCTTTAAAATCAATGCAATGATGATTGTGAGATAGTTGATTAATTGTGCATCTTTTAATGTACGAAAGCCGGTTTAGGGGTGTCAATTTATTATGTACAGTAACAAAGTCGACAAACCTGTGCCTGTACCAGTATTTAAAAAAATATTAGACACTTTACTTTTACATCCATTGCTGTTACCAGCCTGCAGCCTGGGTCAGTTTTTTATTCAAGCCACATTTATATTTACCAATATCGGCTGGCTATGCCTGTCGTAGCTTCATATGCCTTAAAATCTAACTTAAGGTTACCACAGGCACAACATCTAGTCCCCGGTCATAAATTCATCACATTTCACCTGATAAATTTTCGGCAATGCCTGGAATCGAACACGGGACCCTTGGCTCAGTAGGCAGACACACTACCGAATGAGCTAAAGTGCAATATGACAATAGAGCATTTAATTTTAATGTTAGGGTACTATTAGCTAGAATTTGACATCTAGCATATTGTGAGGGAGTGAAAATGTAAAAGGAATGTCGGTATCTGCATGAAACTATAGGCCTAAATAGCCAGTCTGAGGCTAATGTGTGACCGCACCTTAAAGGGTGAAGGGCATCCATTGTCTCCAACAATCATCTGTATGGTCAGTTTTGGAACATGCGATCGTAGCTGTGTTCTTATTAGTTGAAGAGCACAGTTTCAAAACCAACAGTTTGAAAAACAAATGGCATCTCTCGTGGCATTGGGTCGAGAGTTGCCTTCAAATACAGGTGTGTATGCCACCCACATATATGATTTATATGGTGCGATATTTGGCCAATAGTTGTCCTCAAGTATCAGTGTGTATGTGTGTGTTTCATCTGTATCAATAATTTATGGCATTTCGCTGATAGTGGTTTTTGTGTGTGGGTGTGAGTTTCACCTGCATGTATATGTTAGTAATTGATAACTTAATCAAAAAAAGTGTTAGCATTGACTATTAATAAAATTGATAAATTATCAAGATGAATTTGTTACTCTACAACTTGTATTATCCACTCTACGACTAACCCAATTAAAGTGCCAAAATTATCATATTTTTAGTTCTTGTTCATCTATATAAAAATATTGTGTTACAAAATTTTCAAAAAACTAAATCAAATGGAAGACTGAGACCAATTTCAGGCACCAAAAAAACCATTGATAATCCTAAAAGACACATTTAAAACAAAGCCAACTATTAATGATGCAATTAAAGGGCAAATATAAGAAATAGACAGGTTTACATTTTCTGTTGTTTAAGAGAGTTAGAAATCTGAGAAATATTTTAACAAAATATACTTATTGAAATAAGAAATTAAAAAACTCCCTTTAGTTACACATTTTAGTATAAGTACCAGTCATAAATAAACATACGCTCTAATCTAAGTGAGCATGATGGAGGAATTTAAGTAAATGAACCAATCAGGCCAGAAGCTCCCCCATTGCCTGCAATGCAACAATCAGGCCAGAAGCTCACACATTGCCTGTAATGCAACAATCAGGCCAGAAACCCACACATTGCCTGCAATGCAACAATCAGGCCAGAAACCCACACATTGCCTATAAGAAATTAGGAACGTTCAGTCTACCTGTTTTTCTAGGTATTCCTCTATTTTCTGGTCATCTACACTTTCAACTGCAGCAGAGCGCCATAGCTTCTGAAATTCCTCATCAATGGGTAATGTTGCGGTCTTATCATTGTAGAATACTATCTTCTTTTTATCTATTGGCCTAATAATGTAAATAATTTCATCTTGAAGAATCTGGAAATGGAGTTTTAAACAAAAATATAGATACTATAAAGCTTGCAATGAGAAAGTTAAATTGTCATAACTACTTAAATTACATTTTATTTTAATGTGGGGGGTGGGGGTGGAATTTGATTTGACCGAAGTAGTTATTTTTGTATTTGGTTCTATACATCTTAATAGTCTTCAGTTTAACCATAATTTTTAATATCAATGGGGTAAGAATAAGGAAGGCAGAATTTTGAGGGAAAATTCATTTGCATGGGAGTGAGAAACTGTTTAGGAAAAAAACACCCTCAGTACTTCTGGCTAGCATTCAAAACATGACTTCCCTGTAGCCAGCAAACCAGACCACACAAAATCAACATTCAGTCCACAAATCCATTGCTATGGGGTAACAATCATTATTGTATGACATATTATCTTGGTTGGTAGTGTGTCTGTCTATTGATCTAAGGGTCCCAGGTTCAACTCCTGGCATGGCCGAAAAATGTCTCATTAGTGAGATATTGGTTTACCCTTTCCAGTGATGAATTAACAGTTGTGCTGTGTATGTTCTAGATTTAATTTAGTTTATAAGTTGTGTACTGATATAATCAGTCAGTTTAGAAGGTGCATGTTAAATACTCAGAAATAAATGAAAAAAATATATATAATTATTTTTATTACATTTTTGGGTTATACACCTATGTACTAATTACGCTAATGTGTTAGGAATGAGGAAGTTTGAATTAAGAGGAAGTGTACCCACATTTGTGTGGAGGGAGAGTGTAAAACCATTTTGGAAAAACCACCTTCAGTACATTTTATCAGGATCGAACCCTGATCTCCACATAATTGGCAGTCTAGTCTACTGCAAGAGAGCTGCCTTAGACAATGCAATCATCAAAGCCGGTCAGCAATCAATATTAAATATATGTTTATATCAAATGTCCAGTGGATCCCAAGAAGTTTGTATGAACACTGGGTTAATTATTAGAGTTATAGAAGGAATAGACAGGGGTTCAGGGGTCAGGAACATGTGCTCTATAATAAATTATTCCATAGATTTAACATTAAGTTTATTCTACTGTTTAAAACAAACATGCATGCACACGCACGCGCGCGCGCACACACACACACACACACACACACACACACAAACACACACAACTTCAAAAACCAATAATTAACCAACCAGCTCAGTTTCAACCAATGAGCTAAGAATTATGTGTACATTTTAAAACAACATGGCCTCTTTTGATGGATTTTAATGAGTACAGTTTTGTTGTGAATCGATATGGACAATAATATAGATTAAAATAATGGATGGAGTTGACCTCAGTGGTCTTCGGGTGAATTGATCGCCTCAGGACCTGATGTTTATGGATTCAAACCTAGATAAGGTCAACTGATTTTTCTTGAGCAATAAAATCTGTAGCACAATTTCTTTCGGAAGGAAAGTAAAGCTGTCGGTCCCATGCCGGTCCTGGTGTCATGTAAGAGAACCCTGGAAGGTATGTGAAAATACCTTTCCCGGCAAAATTTGTAGGCCCTTTCCCTTTCACTCATAGAAATTCTCACATGCTGATACAATCAGTCGGCTCAGAAAGTTTACATTAAATAATTTTAAAATAAATTAATAATAATAATAATAATAATGGACAGAAAATATTAGTTAAAAAATATGAAAATAACTAATGGTATCATTTATGTAGGCTTTTTGTGAAAATATAAGTTTAGGTACATAATGTAAATACTAGGCTTGGTCAAAATATACTTTACATATCAAAATGTCCATTTAAAAATCATAATCAGTCAGTCTCACTTATGGCTCTTACAAATATGAAAGTGGCAGAAGTATGAACGATACTAGTAATGACATTCAATATACAGCCAGTCCCTGTGATGAATGGAGTGAAGGTGTCGCTTGTAAGGTCAGTTGGTGTATGAACGATACTAGTAATAACATTCAATATACAGCCAGTCACTGTGATGAATGTAGTGGTGTCGCTTGTAGGGTCAGTTGGTGTATGACCGATACTAGTAATAACATTCAATATACAGCCAGTCACTGTGATGAATGGAGTGAAGGTGTCGCTTGTAGGAACGATACTAGTAATAACATTCAATATACAGCCAGTCACTGTGATGAATGGAGTGAAGGTGTCACTTGTAGAGTCAGTTGGTGTATGAACTATACTAGTAATAACATTCAATATGCAGCCAGTCCCTGTGATGAATGGAGTGAAGGTGTTGCTTGTAGAGTCAGTTGGTGTATGAACGATACTAGTAATAACACTCAATATACAGCCAGTCCCTTTGATGAATGGAGTGAAGGTGTCAGATGGTGTATGCATTTCAGTAGGCTTGATAGACCGGTGGAACTGTTGAGGATCCAACCATCCTTCAGATTAATTACTATATATACATACATGGAGTACATCTAGACCTACATTTAAATGAATTAACCTACCACTGGTTACATACATTCTACCTAAATTGTCATCTTTGTTAACAAAACTCAGGTCAAAAGTTGTTTTCAACCTTCAGCTTGGTCAGAACTGCTTGGTTGACAACACTCAATTTCAAGCCGTAGCCAATTTATCACACTCACTCGCCATATCTTTGTTTGACTTGTACTATCTCAAATCCCTTGTGACATAGTCCGGGTGGATGGCGGCAGGACAACTGGTTATGGGGAGGTTGTGAAGTAATCTAGTCTTCATTCAAGTGAAATATGTTCACATTTATCTCCCCCAGGATTAAAACAATGCATAAAAAGAACAGTTAATTAGCTTTTTTTTTCTATGAACCAATTAAAATATGACACCGATTACCTTGAGAGCCTTTTCACAATGCGGCAAAGATTCTTGAATGTCTTCTAACAAAATGCCACCAAGGCCTTTCAGGTCATGTTGTTTCAGCAGCTTCAACAAATTCTTCCTGTCCCTAATTCTATAAGACGGCTTGAAGAGAAACTTCCCGTCAAGAGTCACTTCAATTTTTGGGTTATTCGTCAAGGCTTCAGACAAGAGCCACTAAAACACAAAACTTGTTAAAGTTTAACTTCAAATGATGACGATTAAAATAATGTTTATAATGCTTAATGCTTTATAATGTTATAATTGTCCTTTTAAAGTATTTTGAGTAGAGCTGAAAGTTAAAAAGTAATTAATTTTACATAGGCCTACCTTATTCAGTAACAAAAGATAAAATATTACACCTCTTGGTAATAAAAGAGATTTCAAGTATCTGAGTGTGTATGTAGGCTATACATTATTTTTTTAGCATTACATCTTATTACTTGTTTGGGTTATACACATACACATACTAATTTGTCAGGGATGAGAAAGTTTGAATCTAGAGCAAGTATAGACCTACCCCCATTGTTCTTCTTTTCATTGTAAAAGCCATATTGTGTTCGGCCCTTTTATATGTTTATATATACCTTTCCTATACCATCTTCCAAATATAATACAATCATCTCATAAAGAGAAAAGAGGTTTTCCTTAAAGAGATATACTAGGTTAAAGAGTAGTATAGTGAAAGTTTGACTAGTTTACTATTCTTATTACCATAACTAAGTCTTTATAACCACTAATTTACACTCCAGTTTTCAAAGGCAAATCCTATTATAACACACAAACATATTGTTTTTTGCGGCCAATCCAATGATAACATTTTATTATAATATTAGTTTATATCAGAGATATGATATTATCTATCAAAATTGTTGGCTGCACACCACATGACTTGATGTATGAATATGTGAAAGTAAATATAGTAGCATTTCTAGCCGTCAGATACGGTCTTTTGTATGGAAAGTGAATTGTAAAATGGAAGTTTAAAGCTTAGTGGAGGATCTTCATAAACATAATAAGGTGTCTCGAACACCAGATATATTAAAATAATTTTAGCATTATAGTATTTTTACCCACTTTAATGTCCTCATGGTATAAGGCCTCACTCTTGCAGTAGACTAGACTGCCAATGATGGGGAGACCATGGTTTGAACCTGGTCGGGTGTGCTGAGCCGTAGGGTGGGGTGGGGCCGGTGAATTGCCAAGGTTTTTTTTTTCTAGACTGAGCCCCCTTATTTTATCAGAAATTTTCTTATGATCCCAAAAATGGTATTAAATTTTCTGTAGCTTAAAAAAATGAGTAAACTACAGAAGGATAATTAATATAAGAGTACGTTAATGTATGTCACGTTACATAACAATGTATTTCTTTCAGCAAAGCTTTGTGTAAATAATTTTTAAAATATATTTTATCTTTTCCTTTTGAATGTTTAGCAAAAGCCTTACCACAGCATTTTGGGCTTACACACACTCCTGGCCAGTTGTTTTGTGTTGTACACACTGTGCTTACTTGGGTATGAAATGGTTCTTGGTAATCCAACTTATATCTCATCTGAGAGTGCACAATGTGTGGCTGTAATTGAAGGGATTAATGCACTCTTGGAACTTATTGGCCCTGGACCTTCGCAAAAGAACTTAGCATTTGCTCCTAATTCTAAAAGATCGTAGGTTTGGTAGACTACTATCATGTGCTGTGTAGCCTTGTATCACTGGGATGAAGTGTGTATATTTTTGGATCAGATGGATGTTAGAAATCAACTGGCTTGTGTAGTATATTCTTTCATGCATGATGACTTTTTCAGATTTTTCTTACTGCCCAATGCAGTGATTGGTCTACCTAACAGAACCTTACCTTAGATTAGTTCTTGATAAATGAACCACTTATGTGACACTACTGGATGTTTTCCTTAAAGTGTACAGAGACTTGTCATCTCTGTTAAATCACAAGTACAGCAAAACGAAAAGGAATGGATGGAAGCAATCCAGAGCGAGTTAAATGAAGGTGACCTAGATCTTACTCATAGTTTGCCAGAATACGTTGGAGAGTTGTGCAACAGCATTTGCTAGGAAACGAGGTGGTGCGTTTGAATATGGGTCTTCAACCACTCACCAGTTTCCTATACGTGAACAAATTCCAGAGAATATGCTTGAAACTGCTCCTACTCACAATATTTCTTCAGAGAAAGTTTTTGGAGACATTGACAATCGTTCGAAACATTCAGGAGCGTATGGGTTTGCAGGTGTATCAGAAAAACTAGTCATAACCCATTCAAATGATTTAGTCTTCAGTGATCATCGATGGAGAAAAAAGGAGATGAAGAAAATGAAAAAAAAAATGGATGAGCTTAAAATTATATGAAATTCATTTCAAAAATAAATCAGCTTAAGAAGTCTAAATGAACAGCCAAGATTAGATTATGGTATAATTCCAACCTAATTATGGATAAACAGAGAAGGTTATGAAGAAAGTGTTGAATGAAACAGAAAAAGAAAAAGTACTTAGAACATTAATAAAAATAGCAAAAAATTATTTGAAAAGTCTAAAAGCAGACCATCTACATTTCAAAAAGAGAGGATTAAATCAGAAAACAATATTGAATAATTTAAAGGTTCTAAATGGTCAGAAATCCCAAGAAGTAACAGCTACTATTGTTGACATTAAAGCTGTGATATACTGGTGCCTACAGAATAAAGTACATGCAAAGAGTTAAGAATTATTCAAATGTGTATTGTATATGGCCTGTAGAAGATGATGTTTACAAAACAGGAACAAATACTGGTTATTCATCCAATAAAATATGTTTATTCTACAAGAACAATTAATTTTAATGTCCAATCATATTCTAATTAATAATATTGCAGAAGATTTTTTAACTTAAAGTTGATCTAACTTAGCTTGCAAAATGAAAATCAAGGTGTTATTAGTATTACCTTATTAAACAATGCAAGTTTTCTAAGTACAGTGCAAAATGTTGTCCTAAGAATACAAAAATAGCTGTAGTTTGGATATTTTTCAAAGTATCTATGTGAAATGTGTTTCAAATGTCATAATTTTTTACATAGTATGAATTAAAGGGGTTCAAATTCCAAATCCATAACTTTATTTTTCCTCCATAGCAATGTCCCCCCCCTTCCCTCAGAGGGTGGTTCCCCTAAACAGTTTCTCTCTATTTCTTTTTCTCTTTCTCTCTCTTTCTTTTTCTCTTTCTCTCTCTCTCTCCCCCTCTCTCTCTTCCTCTCTCTTTCTATGCAAACGTGGGTACACTTCCTATAAGTTTTACATTCCACATCCCTAACCCATTAGCGTGACTAGTATATAGGTGTGTAGCAGGGTTGAAAAAAAGGGTATTAAAAACAGCTAACCCACTTGGGTTATATTGGGGTTTATTGGTTTTTTGTGGTTTAATTAAATATATTATGTATGTGATTTGATTAAACCAATAATTTAAATATATTAATTATTCGGGATCCAGAGAAACCTATTTTAATTTAGCTAGAAAAGGAGTATTAAGAAACATAATAAAGGAAAACAATAATGCAACAATGTAATTCTTGACAACAATACTGTATAAGCCAGCAGGTTGGAAAAAAAAAAGACTGTGTAAAAGGAATAGAAAGTGGTGGGAGGGGAGACCATGCATCAAATTACTGGCAAGCCAGCTGTAGAAGTGATTTGTTGCTTTCTTTACTTGAAGATAAAAGGTAAGAACTTTAATTATCTCATTTGCTTTTTTGACAAAGTACTATTTTGGGAGCCTAGTATTATTACAGTGTTGGTACCTTAAAATTATATTATCCCAAGTGAGTTGCTAGTTGTACATATTATTTTATTCAACCAACTAAAACATATTTTATAGCTTAAGTCTTGTATAAAATCTGTAATTGTTGGGACTTGAATAATTCCATCCACTCAGTAGAGCATTTTGTAGGTGAACCTTGACCAACAAGAAGACAGACAATGACTTCTTTATGTTCCACTGTGTTTTATTTGCTCTGCTGTTTCCTACACAACAAAATATATATGGATGATCTGTGTTATTAATTCTCTAATGTATAAAAGCAATCATGAACAATTTTCTTTTGTGTTTAAATATGTACAGTGCATTCAAACCGTTAATTGATGTAATATAACCATTTTCAACAGGTTATGGGCCCAGAAACGTTTTTTAAAGTTCAAGTGAAAGTTTAAACAGTAGTTTTGAGTGTTATTCGTGATCGTTTGTCTGCAACACTACATCAGTTCGTGTTGGTTAGCTTCTGATTCGATTGAACTCAAAATTGTGCTCGAAATGTCATCAGTTAACGTCAGTAATTATAAAATAGAGCCATTAAATAAAAATAATTATGATACATGGGAAATACAGGCAAAAGCGGTCCTCATTCGTAGTGGACTTTGGGGTTACGTGAGTGGTGAAACACCAATACCTGCAGAAGAAGCAGATAAGAAGAAATGGCAGGAATACGACTCACATGCAAGGTCAGATCTAATATTGATAATATCCCCTAACGAACTGAAACAGGTGAAAAATTGTGACACATCAAAATCATTATGGGACAAATTGAAAAGTGTATATCAAAGTCGAGGTCCTGCTCGTAAAGCCACATTACTAAAACGACTCGTTCTGCACAAGATGAAGGACAACGATGATATGAGTACCCACTTAGATGAGTTCACAGACCCTGTGGATAAGCTCCAAGATATGGGAATAGAAATAAACGGTGATTTGTTGAGCATCATGATGCTCTACAGCTTATCCCCTGCCTACGAAAATTTTCGTATTGAAATTGAAAGTAGGGACAATTTACCATCTCCTATTGAATTAAAAATCAAGATTATGGAGGAATAAAATGCTAGACACAAGGATGACTTCAAAGATAAGCATGAGGATGCATTTTTTGTTAAAAAATTTAATAAACACCATCGTAAAAATTATAATTCAGGTCAAAATCACAAAAATTTTCGATCTGGTCAAGGTCAACAAAATAGTAATAGTAGTAACATGAAATGCCAAAGATGCAAAAAGTCAAATCATAGGACAGAAGATTGCTGGTTCAACAAAAAAAGGGAATCCACCTTCAAAATTGAAGAATGTCTTTCAATAGGCCTACACCCATCACCACCCATGAATTCTGTTTGGTGCTTGGATAGTGGATCTACCTCACACATGTGCTATGACCCAACGAAATTTTCAAAACTTTCTGAGCCAAATAACCATGGCATTCTCAAGCTCGCATCAGAAGAACACACTGCAAGTATTTCAGGCATAGGTCTAGTTAAAATTAAGCTCGATGATGTTTCAATAGTAAATTTACCTGAAACTCTGCATGTACCGAAATTGACCACAAATCTCCTCTCTGTTGCAAAAATTACTGATAAAGGTTTTAGTGTTATTTTTAAGAAGGACTGCGCTCAAGTTGTAGATGATCATGGTAATCTTATTCTAAAAGCAACAAGATACAATGGCCTATACTATTTTGATGAAAACGTTTCAGAATATGCTAATTTATCTTCACAAATTCCTGAAATGTCAAAAATTGAAATGTGGCACAGAAAATTGGGTCACATAAATGAATCTGATTTAAAATTGGCTCTAAAAGATAATCTCCTAAAAGGTTTGCATTTTAACACCAATGAAAGTCTTGGTGAGTGTGAAATATGTATTAGAGGAAAATTCACCAGACTCCCTTATCACATTAGGGAACAACCGAAAACTGTAGACAAGCTGGAAATAATACATTCTGATGTTGTAGGCCCCATGCACACCACTTCACCCGGAGGCTCCAGATATTTTGTTACTTTTATCGATGAGGGAACTCGCTATACCAGAGTATATTTCCTGAAAAATAAAAATGAAGTTTTAAATACTTTTAAAGAATTTAAAAATGAAGTAGAAAATCTAACAGAAAAAAGAATTAAGTATCTTCAAAGTGACAATGAAAGGGCAGAATATAAAAATTTGGAGTTTGACAAATTCTTATCAGATTGCGGAATTAGAAGACGTCTTTCCGCTGTAAGATCACCCCAGCAAAATGGATTGGCCGAACGAAAAAATAGGTCACTACAGGATAAAGCCAGATGCTTACTACTGGAATCAAATTTGCCCCACTCATTTTGGGCTGAGGCCATTTATTGTGCAAATTATTTATTGAATCGCAGCCCATCCAGAATTCTGAAAGGTGAAACTCCATATCAAAAGTGGACTGGTCATGTACCTTCAGTTCATCATCTTCAAGTTTTTGGATACAAAGCGTTCGTGCACAACAAGGACCCCAGCAGAAGAAAATTTGATTCAAGAGCCAAAGAAGGCATTTTTGTCGGATACTCTGAAGTATCAAAGGCCTATCGTATTTGGGTGCCATCCCAAAGAAAAATCTCAATTGCGAGAGATGTTAAAATAATTAACAAGCTCTACTATGACTCCAACCAAGAGCCCTCAAGTGGTGATCCATTTGGTGAAGAACACTGTGAACAACAATCCAATACACAGAAAAAGAAAGAAAATAGTAACAGTCGAGAGATTTCAGTAATAAGAAATGACGAGAAATTAGAAGAAATTAATGTAGTCGCAAATGACCGAGAAGGAAACAACGAAGAATCTGAAGATAGCTTTGAGGAAGAAGAAGTTGAGGAAGAAGGACAAAGATGTTTAAGACCAAGAGATACAATCAGACCACCCCCTTGGACAAATGAATATGACATGTCAGCATTATGTGAAGTTAAGGAAGCTCTAGAAGGGCCAGATGCGGAAGAATGGCATGAAGCCATAAAAAATGAAATCAAGGCCCATATAAAAAATGATACTTGGGAATTAGTGACAAAACCAAATGGAGCAAATGTAATAAGTTCAAAAATGGTACTAAAAAATAAGTATAAACAAAATGGCGATCTTGAGCGGAGAAAAGCACGTCTTGTAGCTCGAGGATTCTCACAAAGACCAGGACTCGACTATGGAGAGACGTATGCCCCAGTGGCCAGATTAAGCTCTATCAGAACTCTTCTTGCGATAGCAGTCGAAGAAAATCTAAAAATAAATCAACTTGATGTCTCAACAGCCTTCCTTAATGGGGATATAGACGAAAGAATATTTATGCAAAAGCCAGAATTTCTAGAAAAAATCCTATGCAACATCATGGTTGAAGAAAGTGCTAGTGAAGACGCCACCATGTTCAAAAAGGTAAAGAAAATGCTTGAAGAACTACGCAAACAAAATGGTGAAAAGGTATGTCGTCTTAATAAGGCGTTATACGGGCTAAAGCAAGCAGGACGCCAATGGTACTGTAAATTAGATTCCAAACTTTGTAAATTAGGATTCATCCCTTCACAGGCTGATCCTTGCATCTACATTATGATTAGAGATGGAGAAAAAATGCTGGTTGCAATTTATGTAGATGATGTAATCATGGCATCAAATAGTCAAGAAAAATTGAATCATATAAAGAAGGAGCTACTGAAGGAATTTGAAATGAGAGATTTAGGAAATCTCCAATATTGTCTTGGTATAGAATTCGACTGTAAAAATGGAATTATTTCGGCCTCACAGAAGAAATACATTGATGAGATCCTTCATAAATTTAATATGGAGACCTGTAATCCTGTGAAGACTCCCATGGTTCCGGGGCTAAAGTTTACCAAGGCGTCAACAGAAAACCTACCAAATTTTCCATACCAAAATCTGATTGGAGCCCTTATGTATCTCGCAACAGGTACAAGACCGGATATTTCACATTCGGTAAGCTACTTAAGTCAATTTAATAATTGTTTTTCTAAGGAGCATTGGCTAGCAGCAAAAAGGGTCCTCCGTTACCTTCAAGGTACCAAGGAATTGTCTCTGATCTTCCAAAAGACTGGAGAACCATTGACTGGATATGCTGATGCAAATTGGGGATCATGCTCCAGTGATAGAAGATCGTACACGGGGTACTGTTTTAAGTTTGCAGGTTCATTGATAAGCTGGGAATCCAGAAAACAAAGAACCATTGCTCTATCTACTCAAGAAGCTGAGTACATGGCCTTAACAGAAGCGGCAAAGGAGGCAATGCATTTGAGGCAACTGCTGAATGACATGGGATCTTCTCAACAAGCCATCCAAATCTTCAATGACAACATGTTTGCCCAAAATTTGTCAAAGAATTCTATAATAAGTTCCTGATCAAAGCATATAAGTATAAAATAACACTTTATTCGTGAAAAGGTTCAGAATGGGGACATTGTTGTGACATACAAGCCTTCTGAATCCATGGAAGCAGATATTTTTACAAAGGGCTTGGCAAGCCCCAGACACACCATGTTGAGTCAAGCTGTTGGACTACATCCTTGGCTCTAACGAGTGAGGGGGAGTGTTGGGACTTGAATAATTCCATCCACTCAGTAGAGCATTTTGTAGGTGAACCTTGACCAACAAGAAGACAGACAATGACTTCTTTATGTTCCACTGTGTTTTATTTGCTCTGCTGTTTCCTACACAACAAAATATATATGGATGATCTGTGTTATTAATTCTCTAATATATAAAAGCAATCATAAACAATTTTCTTTTGTGTTTAAATATGTACAGTGCATTCAAACCGTTAATTGATGTAATATAACCATTTTCAACAGTAATTTCAAAACTTGTGTATAACACCATATACAAATCAATGTATTATTTTTGGGTTTGAACCAAAAGGTTTTCAATAGAATGACTAACTATTTTCAAAAATTTAATAAGAAGATTGCTTTGTAAGCAAAATATAATAGGTTTTTTAAGGTTTTTTATTAATAAAACCCTTATATATATATGAGAGTACTCACATGTTTGATTTTTGAACTAGCATCAAGTTGGTTAGTTTCATCCAAAATTTCTTCGACACTCAACGGGTGATCATCCCCTTCTTGGTGCCTTGACCTCATGTGTTTCACAATTTTAGCCAAAACACCAAATTTGTAGTTGGAGCTACCAGTCATTGTCTTGTAGCTATTAAAAAAGTGAACTTGACAACCTATTTATTTCTGTAGTACCTAATATTGATTAAGTTTTGAGGGTGGATGAACATAATTGTGTCTCAGAACAAATATCTAAAAAATGTATGCATGTTCAGTAAAAAAATAGTTTACTTTTATCTAGGGATAGGTCGAATCCTATAGTTCTTGAATCTGGATCTTAAATATTCTTTCGAATATCGAATACAAATTTGAATCATTGAATCTTCAAACATTTACAATTTAAGTTTAAGTGAAAATATTTAAAATTTAATTCATAAAGTTTTCTAGGGATTGGTGCCGCTGAAATTATATTTTGTTTGTCATGTCTATAGCATCACAAACAACAAAGAGAACACCTTTTAGTAAATTAATTATATTCTTACAATTTTGTTCTTTTTTTTTGTGATGTTGTTAGAATACCCTCCCAAATACACAAGTCTATAATTATAATTCCTTGTACCAATTTCTTAAAATTGTTATATCAAGTCAAAATCTTCATAATTTTGAACAAGATACTTCTTTGATATTCCTACAAATCTCAAATCTTTCGAATTGGCTATCATAGGATTCAAGGGATTCGGCTTGAACTTAGGAGATTTGGAGATTTAGAGATTTAACTAATAATACAATATTAATCAAGTGTAATTAAATTACAGGTATACCCCTTTTTGCAACAATTTTCTTTCCGACGCTTTGCTCATACGATGGTTTTAAATTGTGACTTTACCCTGGGAATCTAACAGCTGAGTCACTGATACACCGGTTTAGTGACATGACAATACCTTCTTACCACTGGACTCAGCTTGTTTACAAACACAGTATGTAGGCCTACACACTGCATTTTTGTGACATTATTTTAATTATAAATGCTTATGTCCGTCAGTTATGCACATATATGATTAATGTAGTACAGTGCATGTATCAACAAGTGAAAAAAGAGCAATAATTTGCTTAGTGACGTCTGCTTTACAACACCAGTCTGGAACCTAAATGTTGTAATAGTGGGGTGTACCTGTATATGTTGTTCTATTAATGATTACAATGGGTTGACAAATAATGTAATACATTATTCCAAATGATACCTGGTCTCAGGAAATCAACCTGAGAACTTTGGCTTGGTGAATCAATTCCTGGATTCAACAAATGTGTTCATAGATAAATTTTAAACATCTATTTTAGTGACAGTAGTGCATGGCCACAGACAAGGAAACACCAGACATTCAGCCTTAGGGGAGATTCGCCGCACTCCTTGAGCCAGGTTGAGTACTTGGGCACTGGAGAGTGTTAGTTACAGTCCTCAGTGATAAAAGCACTTCCAAGTGAAACAAATCACTTTCAAATTGTTTGTTGTAAAGGGGTGTCAGTCCAAACACAAGAGTTAATATTAAGTACCAGCAATCCCTCCAAAACTAACCCTCTTACCCACTTTCAATGAACAAAGCTTATTAGACAAGTAACTATTCATATATGAAGATTGTTTCACAACTAGACAATTTGAAACATGTTTGAACAAAAAAGGAACAAATTGTATTCTACATTTTCTTTGCAATTCATATACTTGTTTGGAGTGGTGGTTAATAGGAAGGGGGTGGGGCCACTCCCTGGACCTAATTTTGTGAAAGCCGGTTTATCGGCACTGGAAGGCAATTTTTGTCACTCTTAAAATGGCTGATGATTTCATTTGGGACTGCATGCATGTAGTGATCCCCGTGTTAAAGGACTCAAGCTCTCCCAATGAGTGCAGCCTTTTAACCTGGCCGCTGTGGGTCTGGTGTATTGCCTTGTCTACGTGCATGTAGCAGAATCCAAGTCCAATATTAATTTACCTTTGTTACATATACTAACATATTGGTGGCTTACTTGACGCTGTCCATTTTTGGTCCAGAAGATGAGTATGGCGGAGGTTTGGTTTTTTTTTTGGAGTCATCTCTAGATGATGGTGCAGTATCCGGATCTTTTTTCTTTTTCTCAACACTATTAGAGAGTTGAAAATTAATAATATAAATAATAGGGATTTTTTTTTACAATTACAAAAATGTAGAGCTATGAATGTTTGATGCATTTAAAACACTTACCCTAAAAGGATAGTTCTAATTGCAAACTATAAATTGACCAAAATTATAATGGCATAATATTGTCATGATAGTGTATCCATGAGCAGTAGCTTTCTCTATTACTAATAAATGTAAATAAGTATTAATATTTTTAAGTTGGCAGGATTGGCTAAGTGGTTTACACTTTTGACCAACAGGTGCAATAAGAGTGAATTTTAATTCCACCCCCACACCCTCAATCCACCTTTTTTTTATGTTGTTCTAGCACTGCATCTTACTACTCAATTGAAGGCTTACTAATCACCCTAATGGGTTAGGGATTTAAAGGTTGGATTTAGAGGAAGTGTACCTGCATTTGTGTGGAAGAAGAGTGTAAAACTATTAAAGGAAAAACTACCCTCAATAGACACGACCAGAATTCGAACCTCGATCTCCCTGTCATAGGGTTTAGTCTATAGCAAGAGTGATGCCTTAGACCATGTGGCCACCGATGCGTGTTCCACCATCATTAGTGCATTAAACATCATGGATTTAATTTAAGGGGATTGGGATGAGGAGGGTAGTACTAGAGAGAATGCACCTGTATTAGGGAAGATAGAGGAATGGTAAAATTATAAGTGAGACATCAAATGTGGAAAGCAGCATTGTGCATCAAGAAAAGTAGTATTAGCACCGCGTCTTACTACCCGTTCGGGTTATACGCACTTACGCTAATGGGTCATTCCATGTTAAATCAACAAATGGGCTTTGCCTCACCATTTTTGATTTTGATGAAATTTGGTAGGTGATTTGTACCAATCTTTTAGACTCCAAAACAATTTTTTTTATATTAAAAAAAATTATTCCTTGAGATATAGGCTATTTTTTACACCACGAACAGGCAAAAAGTGTTATTTTAGGGTTATTTTCTAAAATCTGCATTAAGTTTATTTGAACTAGCAGGTATGGCAGCTTGGGCTCATTTGAAAGCTTAAAGACTGAACTTTTTTTTAGTTTAGACGAAATTTGATTTGAGTTAAAGCTAAGCATAGTTTTTTAAGCTTAAATTTTCATTTTTTAAACAGATTTTCTCGGAATTTGGGCTTGAAAAATATAATGAAGGATTTATAGTAACAGGCCAATATTTTTTCCTGTTACACTTATGTATGAGTAGTATGTGCAGAAAATAATTTAACTGTTACTGATAGTCCTTCAACATAAAAAAATTGCTAGAATTTGGAAATTTTTCAAAAAATTGCTTTTTCAGAGCCCAAAAAAGTCATGTGGGACATGTGTTAAAAATTTGAAATTGCCAGGATAGAAAGCCCCTATAGAGTACTTTAAAACAAAAAATATTTCATCTTGTTACTTCAAGGGGTTCAGGTGCCACAATCCTTTGAAGTAACAACAAAACAACGCTCAATCACTATTGAAAACGGGGCTAAGCAGAAAGGATAATTTGCAATAGGCCTAATATTTAGTTAAAAAGTATAAATAGTTAATTAAAATTTTGTGTTGAAAAATTACATTACATAGGTAACTATACATAAAATATATAAATAATAGTAGCCTATTATTTATTATAAAAAGTTTAAATTTGATAGGCTATGTTTTAATAACAATAAATCTAGGTATTATTGTTTATAGACCCATTTTTTAAATACTTTTTTTTAGGGTTTTAGGGATGTTACAAATTATGTGACGTAGAATATATTAAAAGTATTGATTAAACTGTAGAATAACATCTACCCTACAAGCTTGTCTGGACAAGCAGTTTTCACAGACAGGGTGGCTATTGGTTCAAAACATGTTTCAACAGGCATAGCTCCACTTGCTCTGTTCAGTTGCTGGGTTGACTCAGACCATGTAGGTTGTGTGTTGTACTGTAGTCTTGTTTTTGTGTAGTCAGCGATTCATTGGAACACAACACCACAGCTTTCTACACCTTTCAAAAAATACTCATGGACAGTTTAAAATCATCCCTTCCTCAAGTAAAAAAAGTGCTCTACTTTTCTGATGGGTCAGCTGCCCAATATAAGAACAAAAAAAATTTCATAAATTTGTGTCACCATGAACAAGATTTTGGAGCTCAAGCCGAGTGGCATTTTTTTGCCAAATGCCATGGCAAGGGACCATGTGATGGAATTGGTGGGACAGTTAAAAGGATTGTAAGAAAGACAAGTCTTCAGAGGACAGTAAAAAGTCACATCACACCAGTAGATATGTACAAATATTGCGTGGACAATATAAAAAAAATAGAGTTTTTCTTTAGTTCAAGACAAGACATTGAAGAGGTTGGACTGCAACTTCAGACAAGGTACCAACTTGCCATTCCCGTACCACAGACTAGATCATATCATAGTTTTATTCCTGTTAGCCAAAGTGTTCTTCACGTCCGCATTACATCCCTGTCGGAAGAATTCAGAATTGTTGCAGTCAGTAAGGAAGTTCAGGTTCAACAACAGACTGACCTACTGCCAAAGCTTAGGGATTACATCTGTTGTGTGTATGATGAGGATTGGTGGTTGGGCGAGGTTCTTGAAATAAAAGTTCATGATACTGAAGAAGAATATCGAATACACTTTTTCCATCCTCATGGTCCTGGCACATCTTTCAAAAAATCAACCAGTGACTACAACACATGGGTCCAAAAAAATAATATTCTGTGTATTCTCACACCCTGTGAGTTGTTCTTGGCAGCTACTGGAAGAGTTCATAATATCACACCACAGATGAATGAGCACCTGTCGACTCTTCTTAATGAAAAAAAGACGGCAACGCGATAAACTTAAAACACTAAGTGTGCCTTAAAAGGTAAGCTTTGTTTTTAAATTGAATTATGTTTTTGTAATTCAGTAATTCTGTCAAATTTGAATTTTGCCAAAAAATTATAGGCCTACTGTAATTTTCAGCAAAAATATGTCTATGCCTGCTTAGCCCAGTTTTCAATAGTGATTGAGCGTTGTTTTATTGTTACTTCAAAGGATTGTGGCACCTGAACCCCTTTAAGTAACAAGATGAAATATTTTTTGTTTTAAAGTACTCTATAGGGGCTTTCTATCCTGGCAATTTCAAATTTTTAACACATGTCCCACATGACTTTTTTGGGCTCTGAAAAAGCAATTTTTTTAAAATTTTCCAAATTCTAGCAATTTTTTTAGGTTGAAGGACTATCAGTAACAGTTCAATTTTTTTTCTGCACATACTACTCATACATAAGTGTAACAGGAAAAAATATTGGCCTGTTACTATAAATCCTTCATTATATTTTTCAAGCCCAAATTCCGAGAAAATCTGTTTAAAAAATGAAAATTTAAGCTTAAAAAACTATGCTTAGCCTTAACTCAAATCAAATTTCGTCTAAACTAAAAAAAAGTTCATTCTTTAAGCTTTCAAATGAGCCCAAGCTGCTATCCCTGCTAGTTCAAATAAACTTAAAGCAGATTTTAGAAAATAACCCTAAAATGACACTTTTTGCCTGTTCGTGATGTAAAAAAATAGCCTATATCTCAAGGAGTAATTTTTTTTAAATATAACAAAAATTGTTTTTAAGTCTAAAAGATTGGTGCAAGTCTCCTACCAAATTTCATCAAAATCAAAAATGGTGTGGCAAAATTTTTTATTAAAATTTTTTGATTTAGCATAGAATGACCCTAATGTGTAATAGCAGGGTGATTGTGAGATGAAATGGAGAAGCTACAGTTTAACGTGGAATCCGAACCACGGTGGAGGCCTGGCATTCCTCACATTCACAAGTTGTGATTAATACACTTCTTGTCAGAGGTGAAGGAAGGGTTTGGCAATCAGATAAATCTGTGCCGGGACCGAGGATTGAACCCCGGACTTCTAGCACAGAAGTCCGACACCTTACCCCTAGACCACCAGGTCACCTGCACCAAGAAAAGATCCAAACCACAGCCTTTTGATCAGTATAGTAGGAAAGAGAAGTCAAATACTACTGCAAGTCCATCAGTCAAAGTTAGTCCCCTTCTTTCTTAGAGTTTCCTATTTTCATAGAGATGTAGCTTAAATCATTGTAATGTTTGAATAGGGAAGCTTCATGTGACAGACCTCGGGTGATGACTGTAAGGATTGATGACCCATGACAGAGAGAATCCCTGTCATGGGTGTAGGAAAGGGGGAATGTGAGGGGTTTCCAGCCAGTGACACACTAGTTCAGAGGTTCTCAACCTGAGGTCTGCAAAGTAAATACAGATGTTTATGTTATTTTTATTTGTATTTTCACATCATATAAAACATGTTCGTTACAATTTGCTTAGACCTCCGGGGTTTTTTTTCATTAGGGTTAGACCAAACATCTTTTTTCTTTTATTAATATGAAATGGGTTGAGATACCTAGCAGATATGTGTGTGTAGGTTTTTAACTACACCTCATATTGTGGGGGAGATTAGGAGGGATGTAGACAATTATCATTGGCTTCAGGAGGTCTGTGATATGGAAAAGGCTGAAAACCACTAAACCAGATGATTGGGTAACTTGCATAGTTGTTTTTAGTCAGAGATAGCTGGTCTGAGCACCCCACGAGGTATCTATTGGGCAAATTATGGATGATACTCTGAACTTATCCCCGACAATCCCAAGGGCTGGGTTTAGAACATTCCTTGTTGCCAATACACGTTGTGGGGCTAGCAAATTACGCCTCTGAAGCAAGTTACGTAGTGGCATGCATTTTCCTCACTATTTCTATTCCATGACAAACTTGTCAATCAGGTGGCAGTTAATGGTCGATGATCCACCATTCTTTAGAATATGATCACGGTGGATAATAAGAGTTCTGAGTACTGGGTGTTTTCACCTCACTATGATGGTCCACGTGTTATATCAACTATCACATTGGGAGGTTGAATTCGGAAAGTTAATTAAGCTAAATCATGTGTACAGGAAGGACTGTAAGGAATAGTGTGATTACAAACTGTCAGAAATATGATTTCTTTGTAGAATAGCACAAACAAAATTATCATTCACAATCAACCCATCAATAATCAAGACATACCGGTACCTATACTTAAATTAACTAGGCCTTGTAGGCCTACTTGTATTTTCAGTATATAATTAACTAGATTGTCTAGTAAGCTACTAAAATACTTTGATCCTATTCAATTCCTATTCTATTCCCTTCCCATTTATTTTATTTTTTTACTTAACAATGGACACAAAAATAAAATTTTCCTAAATTACCAGTATCTAATACTTTTAATAGTTTATTTAAACAATAGGATTAATTCAATCCTAACTTAAACTAGCTTTTTTTTGTTGAAGTATGGAAGATTAGGCCTGTATCCGAATAGTCAAGTACACTTTGTTTGTTGCAGACTTGATGAATGTACACTTTTCATGCACTTGAGATCGAAGACTGCAATAGACAATTTGAATGGCAAACTATCCTGCAATACACCCTTGAGTCCGCAGTGCTGCTTTGGACCAATGAGCTTGGAAACTATTTTAAACACCATCTATCAGCCTGTTATCACAGATCACATTACTCTAAGAGCTCTATCTCTAGCAGATAAAAAAATATATAAACAATTGCCAGTCAAACACCGCATCAAGGGCGTGTCAAGGGTGACTTCCTGTCACCCTTGGACTCAAGGATGTGTGACAGGTGCATCGGCACACTTCGTGACTTTTCGGATGGATCTACACTTGATCACGTGATTGCCAATGCAACTATCAAGTGATCATCAAGGGTTGACAGCGCGTGAAGTAAACTATTCGGACACACCCTAGGTTTTGCTAAGCATGGAAGATTAGATTTTGCTAAGCATGGAAGATTAGGTTTTGTTAAGTTGGGAAAGTTTTATAATGAATATCAACTTTAAGTAGCCCCTTTTGTACATTAAAAATTGTAAAAAGTACTAAGGAAAAAATTGTTGTGTATTGTTCTGTCCTATATGGGCGAATGCCTCATCAACTGTTTAATAGTAGAAAGCCTAAAGAGAATTAATCTTAGTGTGTTGATTGTGAATCATTGTGAATTGTGGTAGCATTATATTACAAAGAAAACATTTGTCTGATATTCCAAGTAAGTGTAGGCCCTACTACCCCCGATTTCTGGGCTCAAGCTTTTTTAATTTTGAATCATTTTTCAAAAGATTTTAATTTTTTACATTTTGCCCAAAATTTAAAAATAATACCTTCGTTAATAATGAGCAATAATTGCTCATATAGTTACGTATAAAGTTATTACTGCTAACCTAAGGAATTAAACGTAACCTAATTGCTTTACATATTGCAAGTAATTTCCTATATTGTTAGCACTTACGTTGGTGTCGACATAGCTCTCATTTTGAAGAGCTCTCGCTCCCTTAATAGTGCGGGATCCATTTTAAGTTAATGAATTTGAAAATCCACTAAATAATAAATACGCTTAAATATGTTATTTTTTAGATTAGTTAATTTGACGATGTTGTAAATATAAACACACTAACACCAACATAACATCATGACATCATGACCATGGATCAAATAACAAAAATTACAAGATCATGACTGCACAGAGCAGTTAAACAAAACTTTTTACAGGGCTGCCAGCATCTGAAAGCACAATACTTTTGTACTTTCTTAGAAAATACATTAAAAATTGTCAGTAATTTTAATATATTAATATTATGACCAGTCACATAGACTACATCCCAATACAACAATGCTTACAGCAGAAATATTTGATATTATACAGACTGCAGTCGTTGAAATATAAAGCGAGCAGCTTGGTTGAAGAGTAACTGAGAGAAAATAGCAAATGCACTGTTGGCATAAAAGTGTCCTTTATAAAGGCGAAGCAGCGTGGCGAGTGGTGCAGGTGAGTTTCAATCGGTTGACGCTGTCAAATATTTTGATATTTTAGCGTGAATCACACACTGAGAGACTCAACAATTCTTGCTCTAAGCATTCTCACAAATTGAGTGTCTTAGTCTTAGTCAAAATCTTGAACACTTCTGTTCTTGCATCAAAAGGTAGTGTTTATGATGTATATTTTAGTTAAGTTAAATGACAATTAGTGTGGTGATTGAGAGGTCAGAATTAAATGAATCAGTAAAGTAAAAAGAACACGTGTGGTTTTGATGTTAAAAAGAAAAACTACCATAACTGATTGTTTGGGGAGAGAGATGGTCCTCTCTGAAAGTGTTTAAGTATTTTTCTATTTATTATTTTCAATATTATGATACCAGCACATTATTTCTACGTTGAAAAATGTGAATTTAAAACCTTATCAGATTTATAAATCCAAACAATGGAGAAGTATAGAAGTGTAAGAATTAATATCCCCTTTTATTTTTGTAATGATTAATGCATTTTTTCCTTCATATGAATCGTCAAATTCAACGTAAGACTCCCTTTCCAAGAAGATAGAGTTTTATTGATACCTTAGCTAAGTCGGAGGCGTGTCTGCCTACTGAGCCAAGTGTCTCAGGTTCAATTTCCAACATTGCCAAATATATAATTGGTAAAATGTGGGTTTACCCTTTCACAGTGATTAATTTATGGCTGAAGAGGCTGGATGTTCAGTCTGTCTAGACTTAAGCTAGATTATAAGTCGTTGCTGATATGGCCAGTAGGCTTATAGAATGCACGTTAAATACCTCAAATAAATTTAAAAAAAGTTTTTTTTTCTATTTCCGTTTAGCTTTTTTAGTTGATCAACAATTGACTTACACACTTCAGTGGCCGCATGGTCTAAGGCGCTACTCTCGCAGTAGTCTAGACTGCCAAAAATGGGGAGATCGAGGTTCAATCCCAGTTGGGTGTAGTGATGGTGGTTATCCGTGAATGTCTTACCACTCTCCCTTCACGCAAATGCGGGCACACTTCCTATAAATTCAACCTTCCTCACCCCTGACACATTAGTGTAGTTAGTACATAGGCGTATAATCCGAACGGTTAGTTAGATGCGGTGCTGATAAAAAAAATTGACCGAGTTTACTTTTCCTTGGTGACATCATGATACTGGTTTGATCTATTGTCACTTTCTTCCTGTATTCACCCACACAGGACCATCCTGTCAATTCGCGCCGCGTGGCCCATGCCACCCACATTCATTCACTCACGTCAGACTACGCCTTATCATTAAGGCCTCACTTATACTGCAAGCGATTTGCTTGGAGGCTAGAAGCTTGCTTAATGGGTAGTGGCAAGCGATGTGCTGTTCACATAGCAAGAGGTATCTAGTCAAGTCAATAGCAGTTGCAGTGCAGTGTTGAGGTGTAATGTTTCATCATATCACTGTCAAAACTATCCAGGAAATTAATTACACTCGAAAACATAACTCTGAAACTCGATATATCTTGTGCTTATAGATCTTGCTCGGTTCATGAACTTAATAAGAGATGTGCTGAACGTGGTGAATTTAACAACCTATATCGTCAAGCTCACGTGTAAGATGACTTTTTTTAAAAAAAATCTACGTATGAGTAAAGAGTCATTTGATTTCTTACTTTCCAAACTAGAAGAAAGATTGACAAAAACTACAACTAATTTTAGAGAACCGATTAGTGCTGAACAAAGACTTATTATTACTCTTAGGTAAATTTTTTATTAGAAGCAATTTAAAAATGGTAGTTTGTATGTCATATTATTATAGTCTATAATGTATCTAGGTAGGAAAACAAAATTGAGATAGAAGAGCAGGAATTTATTTATTTAAGTTTCCAACTAAACTAAATATGGGTATATCACAGACACACACATTACAACACCATTCCAAGAATAATGCTGTTCGAATCAGGGACACCTTCTTAAATTACTTTAACGGAGTAGGAAGTGTTCCTTGGAAAAACGACTACCCTCTTCCAAAAAATATTTGGTCCAATATTAATAATTAATACATATAACAAAAAATACTTGAACTTGCTATGTTTAATCCTAATATATTAATTAATCCATGTAACAAAACTACCTTAACTGACCTGGAATGTTTTATTCTCTAATATTAATGATTAATGCATATAATAAACAATACTTTAACTAAAGTGGAATGTTTAATTCTCCACATATTTCTTCAAAGAACCTTTTTAGTACTCCCACAGTCTTGTGAAGGACGTCACTGGGGTCCCACAACGCTCTTTTTTGGAACAGAGCACTAATAAGCTTTTAAATATCCATTATTATAAATAAGATAGAATAAGGTTGTTGTTCACTGAATGGTTATCGCCTGGCTACCAAGCGATTTTATTCGACTCATTTAGTGGGTTCCGTAGAGGGCTCGGTTCACGGCAACTATCGATCAACTTCCGGTATGCACACGTAGACTAAATACCATGTGTTTGTTTGGGCTGCACCCTCGTTACGCAAGCCTCTAGCCTATAACCTCCAAGCAAATCACTTGCATTATAAACAAGGCCTAATGCCAGGATCACTATCAACTTAACATTCACTGAAGGTTAACTTATTGTAAAGGTTCTCCTTGTGTTTTTAAATGGAAGCGATCACGATGCAGTTAACTTATCGTTCACTTGCAGTTCACTTAACTTAATAGATGTCCTGGGAGGTATTTCACGTTAAGTGAGCGTTACATGAAGGGTATCACGTGATCTAGCCAGCCAATCATTATGGGAGTGACGTCTACAAGGCTATTTAGTAATTCATTTGTTAGTTTTATGACGAACTATACTATACAATATATTTCACAACTCATGGTATTATTAGGTCTCTTTCCCACGATACGGATTTTCTGCCGGACGGAAACCTGACGGCTATTTGATCGTACTGAGAGAATCTTTGTGTTGTTTTCACACCCACGCTACCTTCATCCGGATCTTTAGTCCCGAGGGTGTTCAGTTGTGCTTTGACTACTATCATGGATAGCAAAGGCAAAAAACTTGTGGAGGTGTATATGTCACGCAGACGTCAAAAACGGCGCAGTAGGGAGTTATGGGTTCAGCCTATTATGGAGAAACGGGATGAATTAGGAGCCTTTTTTCGCCTATTTGAAGATTTAAGGAAAGATGAAAATACAGTTTACTAATTTCCGAATGTCAACAGCATCCTTTGATAAGCTTCGTGCCCTTCTTAGGGAAGCATTGCAGCAACAATAAACAGGGATGAGAAACTGCATTCAGGCCATAGAAATGCTAGCTGTTTCAATTCGGTAAGTGAATGCTATATAAATACATACAATATACAATTCAAACTTATAGCTAAATACTAAACAAAGATTTTCATGAAATGTTATTTGTAGGCTAGGTTTGAACTAAAATAGGTTTTGAACACTTTGTAAAACACTTTGTGTTTGCCTTAAATTAACGTCTTTAATAGTTCTGTACTACTTTTTAAGAATACTTTTTTATATTTTTATTCATAGCCTCTTGCTATAGGCGTGGAATGGAATGAACAGAACAATACAAGAAAATTATTTTACTCACATAAACAACTACAGAAATCACAAAAACAAAATTACTAAGTAAGTGAATAAGTAAGTAAAGTAAAAACAAAAGTACGCTAATCAAAGTAAGATAATTTTCATTTGAAAAAATGTGGTGGTAGCTATCTTAAAGTGAGACTTAATTGATAATATAGTTAGAAACCAATATCTGAGACTTTCGACCCATTTGAGTGTTTGGAATATACCAGTGATTATGTCATTGGAGCTACTCTAGAAAGTAAACTGGATTGAGGTCTACTGAGTACTTCCTGAGTAGTTACCTTAGTAGCAGTGGTAATCGTTTGTATTCGATTTTGATATGGCATGTTACGGTGTGTAGCACCCGGTGTTTGCGGGGAATGTTGGGCTTTACTCTGAGCAGTGATTTGTTGAGAAGGATTTAGCTGAAAGGTGTACTGTTGGGAAGGTTTGTGAGTAGTTTCAGGCTCATAATATGTTTGGTAAATCTGTTGAAAATATGGAGTGGGATAGGCATGCTGATGGAAAGTGAGGAGGTTAACACGAGGAGCGTAATTTTGATTAGTATTTGTACGTTGGACATCTATGGTCTGGCGAGGAAGCTGAGCTACTGATATTTCTGTAGTTTGGGCATTGATATTTTTGATTAATTGTAGTACTCCCATCTGAAACTCAAATAACTGTTCATTGCTGAAGTTTTAATCGACGGAAGAATACCTTTCAAAAAGCTTAGTTAAGAGTCTTCTGCTTTCGGCTCTGCCTCTACTGCGTTTAACATTCTTAGCTCGAATTCATTGAGCTTCCTCACCTCCTCCCCCTTTTTTTCAGTTCATTGAACAGTCGAAGGTATTGCTTGAGTTGGACTTTGCGGAACTACCTCTTTTGCTGTACTTTGTGGAGCTGATTCTTGCATTTTATCCTCACTTGGTTGTTGCACTACTAGTAAAGATATTGAAAACTCGTAAAATAAGTATTAGAAAAAAATAGTTCGTTATTAAAATCTACGTTGTTGGTAACTGGAACTTCTGAATCTCATTCAACTCATAAGCTAGTGATTTATCAAATGGTTTTTTCTCGGTTGGGGTCCTACTCTCGAAATCCTCGTCTAAAACAACACAAATTTGTCGCCACGCTTCTCTTGTCTAGTTCCTGTCCTTATAAATCTCTAGTGTCCTGTTCCATGAAACAGACCTTTCTTCCACTAAAATGATCAGTCTCTCAATATCAAAATACTCAGGATCAGTCATAACGTTTTGCAAGTGTTGCGAAACCAACCTTCCACTGTACTGATAGTTCACGGCCGATATCCGGATATTATGAAAGCCCCCATAAGGCACAGTAGGCCAAAGTAGATTCACGGTTGTTTCTCCGTAACGCGATCGTATGATTATAGTGGCATCACGGTCGGTATCACGATCACTAGACGGTGAAATTACCGGTCTGGCGCTGTGTGTGGAAGCCCATGCTCTCCTATGTGTCTAGTCACCATCAGGTTTCCACTCGGCAGAAAATCCGTATCGTGTGAAAGAGGCCTTAAGCCAAAGTAGATTTAAGACTAAACTAAAATAGGAAAGTTAAATGTATCGAAAAAGTTTAATGATAAATATTTATTATATTGGTGGAAAAAAGCAAACATTCACATATCATAAACACTTTACAACTTGTACAAATTACAGATCAAAATACAAACCCTATTTTAGAATGCATATGTTTGACTTGAATTGTTACTTAAGTTAAGTTTCGTGAGTCGTGATCACACTTCTATTTTCTTAAGCTAAGTGAATTCTACTTTAAGTTAAAATTAAGTTGATCGTGATCCTGGCATTAGTTCTCACCCAGTAGCTGTGTTATGCGACTCTTGTAGTGCTTTGGAGTCTATAAGTGGCTTGTCAGGGACTCCATCACACCCATTAATGACTCAAAGTAAGTTGTACAACATTTTCTTACTTCTTATAAGCATATAGGTAAGTTAAGTTAGCAATTGTAAGCCATTGACCCAGCTAATTTTTTACATAAAAAACTGAAGTAACATATTAAATCAAACTAAAACATAAAACACCAAAATTACTCAAACGTATAGTGTAAAGTGGTTGGGGTATTAGGCCCTTAGCTTTAGACCATTTCTTTTATATAATTGAATTAGTTTGCCATTGTTATGATCAAGATACTGAAAGTATTAAATTTATAATACATTTGTTTTCCATTCGTCTAGGTCTAATTTAAGCTCTATGTTAGGATCAAATGTTTTAATTATATTTAATTGTGGGGTTTAATATTAATTATAAGTTGTCTAAACCTTAATGAAAGTTGTAAGCAATATATGTTGTAAATTTCAATTCATTAACTTCATTTTTCGGCCTTTAACTTTTAAATCTAAAGTTTTCATGTTTGTAAAGTCTTTGTTGGAATTTTAGCTTCATCTAAATTTATTACTTTTACTTTTCACTTTCTAGCATCGTGCTATTTAATTTTATCTATACCCGGAAGCTGTGAGGTGCACCTGTGGCTTGCACGTGTGACCTCACAGTGGAAAGGAGAGGTTTGGCGCGAACAGCTAGCCAACCAGCACATCCGATTAAACGTCTGTGTTTGACCCTATGTGGAAGGGAAGTGTCAGACGCAAGGCACTTGCCGGTTAGCACGTGAACAGATAAGACGTATATTCAGAAGTTATTTTCGTGTTGGTCAAAGCGTGTTTAGAGATGGGTGGGAAGAAATGGAGACCATGAGGCTAAATGACCACTACATTAACTATTTATCCATATTCATGTACTAATTAATTTGTTTTCTTTACATTAAGTAACCCATGGTGCAAAATGTCACTAATGTTTATTTGAAAATAAAACTTCAACGTCTACTCTATACATTTCTACTTATTTGATCGGCGATGTTCCTTACCCCCACCATTAATTAATTTACTAACCCCTAGATGCTCTAGTAAATACACTGGCTGCCGTGGACCCATACAAACAACAAGCTGAGAAGGAGATGAAGAGATGCGATTAGGCTCAATAGGATATACTTTGAGACCAAGCTTACTACTTGATTTTAAAAATATGTATGGCTATGCACTTTAAAAGTATCTTTAAAATTACCAGTTTTGAAAAAGTACAAAAATAGCTTTTATTGTAGGCTAGGACGTGATCAAATAGATATAATTTAAATTGATAATGCCTTAATTATGGTCTAAAACATTAATTAGGTCATTTATAAAAATAAATAGGTTTCAAAATAGTTCTAGAGCTCAAAATAAAACTGTTTTTAAACATATCGTATAGGTATTTTCTTCATCTTTTATTAATGAACAAAAGAGTAATGTATTGTACTATAGTACCTTTGATTTATTTTTGCTATAACTACATACTTTAACTAAAAATAAAGTCAATTACATGACTCACACCATGTTATTAGTTACACAAAAATTGCCATGAAGATTACTCTTCAAGTGGGCATTTAATATTCATAATTTTATTGTTCTCTGGTGATTAGGGGCACTTCCTTCACCCCTAAAATTTCATTTTTGCTAGGTCCTTTATTGTACCCCTCTCATCTACCAAAGTAAATAGCTGAATGCACCACTGGCACATGTGATCTGTAGCTGTCCCTTTTGATAAATTTTATCAGTAGTTATAGAATAACACAGATCAAATGTACCATTTTATCAATAATTTTGGTTTCAAAAATAGTTATTATTTTCTAAAAGAACTGCGTATTAAAATTGGACTGTAACAAAAACACCTTGCTTGATTTCACTATACTGTAGTTTATAAAATAACGCAATCTAGTGCCGATGCCAGCTGTAGGATGCCATTCCTTTATTGATTTGTTAAACTAGTTGTACCAATATTTTATATATTTATATATATTTATATATATTTTTTATGTGCTAACCAGTAAGCGGTCCTTTTCAAACAATCTCCAGACAAAGAAGATTCCAAATATTTTCTGGGGGCATCCAATTCTCAAAGATTAACTGAGGGAGTGTCTCCAAATTACCCCTTTGTCTTAGGGGATTGAAGCCCCTCAAGAACCCTTTTATTTCTTATTTCCCTCTAACTGTTTAGGTTGTACTTGTACTAATTACACTAATGAGCTCGAGATAAGGAAGGTTGAATTTAGGGGAAACTAGCCCGCATTTGGATAGAGGGAAAGTGAAAAACCATTGGGGGAAAGTACCCTTAGTCACCCGACCGGGATTCTAACACCAATCTCTCTGTCATTGAAAATCTAGTCCAGCATGAGAGTGATACCTTAGACGATACGGCCACCGAAGCAGGTACCACTGATATTGTTACAGCTAAAAAATTTCTTATAGAGAGTTTTAATAAACTCAACCACCTATATAATATATTGATAGCTACACTAAAAAGAAATAATGCGTTTCAAAATTGAAAAGATGTTAAGTTTCAACGTACTAAATCTTGCTAAAAATACGTAATCCTGGCTGGTTTGCTTGAATTGAGATCACAAATGCACGTTACTGCCCTGATTGTTTTTATCACAACACTTTTAACACATTTAACTTATTAATTGTATTTGGGTTAAAAACTGTTCAATTGCGTCCATAAAATGTTAATTTAGTGGAAATTTACTATGATAATAATTTTAAAACTTGAAGTCTTGCATTAAAATTATTTTTCTTCTATCTATAATATATGGGATCACTTACATTAATAATTGTTATGAGCACCATGTCCTATTTGTGAATATTCTATACTATTTATCTTTCATGTTGTGTTTTGATGGTTTGATTTATCTTTGGTGTGATTGACTAGCGCCCTTGCCAATCGAAATTCTAATATTTTTGTGAATCATAGCCTGTGACAGGCATTGGGAAATGTTCGTTTAAGCAAACCAACATGGCAGATATGTTATACACCTAATGTGTGGAAATATATTTTTATTGATTTATTATTGCTAAACTTGGTTTGGAATGTGAGTAATCCGGTTTTTTTAAATGTGTATTGATGACAATAGCCTTATTAATTGATTAATACTCATTTTAGAGTTAACTTGTTCCTAAGTAGAAAGAGTTTTAATTTATATTGTTATGAGCACCTAGGCATTATCAATTACATATTTACTTTTAAGCATTTGTTTCGACTGTCACTTTAACGAAATAATTGATAATTTAAGTTTACGTCAAGCTGCAATGATTCCTATTCGTATTTAATTGTAATATTTTCTTTAGTATAAATATGTTTGCGAACTAATATTTGGAATAGGCTTTTGAACAGAAAAAAATATATAATTTTTTGGTACCTAACTACTATTCCAAAATATATTTTAATATAAGTGGGGGTTGGGGGGTAAGCTCAAATGTACTCTTTTGGGTATATAGTTGAGCTAGTTTTTTAATTAACTAAAATGTGTTATATTTACTTGAATTAATTTATTAGTTAGGGCTTAAAACAACTACAAGGGTTATAAGATTAAAATAATAATTTACTTAGCTCATATTTCAAATCTAATATTCTATAGTAAGACTACAGTAGTTTGTATATCAAGCAATTATTTAAGCTAACCTCGCAAGAAAATATAAGAGAGTAAACACATTTCATAATTTTAAGTAGGAGGAACTAAAACTGTTTATTAAAACAGCCACAAATGTTTAAAACTGCTTATAGGCTCATGTGTTTCGAATATAAACGGGATCTAGGCTGAGTATTATCGGCTACACTTGAAAACTATTACCGTACTGTAGTAATGTAGTCCTTTTTAACTGTGACCTGGATTATATTATTTAGCCTGAAATTTAAAATATTTTATTTAAAGTTTTTTTAAAGGATAAGTTCTATGTGTGGTTTTATTATTTAAATTTAAAAGCTGTAAAAGTTTTCCATGTTTAATATATTTTCAAACCTGATATGTACCTATTATTCCTTAATTTCTTTCAATTTGACCCAAAAGTTATATTGATTAAAATAAATGCGCAAGATTATTATTTTAGATATGATAAAACGCTTTTCACTACACTTCAACAATTTTCCGATAAAAATGGAAAATTATTCAACAAATACCATAATGAGCTACATTTGGTTTTTCATTTCTACTGTGGTCAAGTCAGTTTTCAAGGCTTTTATAACATACTATTTGTGTCTTAGACTTTCTAAGTTTGTCTGTCAGTTGAAAAATATTTACTAAGTACATGTTAAATAAAGATGTATATTTTTTATTAACTCAGCTGATAAGACACAAATGTTTTTAACTAACAGTCCAAATTTTTCTTATTGTTTACTAATAGGCCTATAATTAGTAGACTACATTTATTACCTTTTTTTTTTGCCAAGGAATCACATTATTTATTTTATATAGACCTAGACCTTAATACATTAGAGCCTAGAGCAGGGGCTGGCATCAAGTCAATATTGCAGCAAGTTTGTTGATTGCGTAAGAAAACTACATTGTCATTAAGTCAATCTTGGGGTCTTCTAAAGTCGCTAAATATCAATTACTTTTAAGCAATTCTGTTATGTTATAAGCAATTTAATTAGTTTCATATTAAAATGTACATTTTATATTTTTTTTATTAAGATGGGGTATAAGTATTTAGTGAAAGATTGAATTTAAGGAATATATAAGATGTATCGAACTAATAAAGAAGCAAAAGTAAAGTGGAGAAAAGATGGATGATTGCAGGAGCTTTGGTAAGTTTAAATTCAATCAGGGTCCAAAAAGATGGCTAATCCCTAGCAAAGTGTCTCGATAGTTTTTAGTTGAACGAGACCAACCCAACCTCAAACTACCTATCAAAAACTCAGATTAAATGTTAGCTAGAAAAAAATATACTTACATGTCTTTGAATATAGAAAGTATGTACAGTAATATACATATTTATAAATTAAATAATAAAAAAATCTTAAATATTTATTCATACTGGTATGTAGGGGTATATATTATTAGTACGGTTACTGAAAAACCCAAGTGTTATCTGTTTGTTTTTTCTTGTGGTCGTTGTTTTGCTGTGTAACCACACATTGTTCATCTGATGTAAAAGGACTTACACCGGACATAAGAGGCTAAAACTGTACCTCATTCCTATACTTTTAGGGCCCTTACAGACGAGAATGTGTAAGCTGATTAACGAGAGCCGATGCCTTGAGCTCACTAGAGCCACGATGCAGCTCACACAAACTTGTAAGAAACACACACCCGCTCAGGTTATACACTTAAGTACAAATTAAGCTAATGGGTTAGGAATTGAGAAGGTTGAATTTAGAAGAAGTGAACCCGCATTTGTGTGGAGGAAAAGTGGAAAACCATTTAGGGAAAACCACCCCAACTCACTTGACCGAGATTCGAACCATGATCTCCCAGCAAAAGATTATTTATTGCAAACATTGGCTGAAAGTAATGATTGTCAACCTATTCAGAAATAATTATGGATGATATAGTATTAGTAATCATATGATAATTATTTTCAAATATGTCGAGGTGCTAATGGGGTAGTGATGTGCAACACAAGGAGCCCACCTAGTGTGTTCTGCTTAACCTCTACTCCCAATCCTGATCTGACCACCAAGGGGTGTACCCCAAGATCTGAGTTATTTGGTGGAGGTTGGGTAGAACCCCAGCAGAATCAAGGTCAGGTGCGGACGAAAGTCAGGAAACCAGTGGGTTGAAGTGTGAGGGTTGGTGATTATGAGCTAAGTCATCATCAGTATCCATAGCCTCGGGGAAGGCTACCACCAAAATAAGGTCAACCTGCTGACCACTACTCAAATATAGGCCACGACAGGCTTAGTAAGCTGGTGGCTGAAACAAACCAAAGAACTCAAGAATTAAAGTAAAATGCTGGATTAGAAAATTTGTTGACAGCCATAAGCTACGAATAAGGACCCTGAACATTGGCACACTGACTGGAAGAGTGGAGAAGATTGTGGACATGATGGATGAGAGGGAAGGGAATGTTCTGGGCCTGAGCGAGAACAAGTGAAGAAGGAGAGGTATGACTGAATTAAGGAAAGATTACATTTTGCGTTGGATGGGGAATGATGAAGGGAGGAGAAACAGAGTAGGCTTTGTAGTGAAAGAGGGCTGCCAGCGGAGGGAGTAGGGACACATAATAGAATAATAAAGATGGCAATAATTGATAAGAGGAAAAAGTTACAAGTGTATGCCCCACAAGTGGAATGCCCAACAGAAGAAAATGACAAGTTTGAGGAAGACCTAGAAAGGCATATGGTAGAAGAGTGGCAGGTAATAAAGGGGGATCTTAATTCTTAACGCAAAAGCATGAAAAGAGAGAGAAGGGTTTGAGGAGGTGTTAGGGAAAGAAAGATGGGGAGAGAGAAATGAGGAGGGTAGAAGGCTGTTGGAGTTATGTGCAAGAAATAAAATGAAAGTGGCAAACTGCTGGTATAAGAAGGAAAAATAAATCCATAAGATCACTAGATACAGTTGGGAGGGGGAGCAAAAGTTGGTGATAGACTACTTTCTCATTGATGAAGAAATGAAAAGGCAGACAAACATAAAGGTAATACTAAGTGTGTCCTTACATAATGACCACAGGTTGTTGGTGGCAGACATAAAGGGATACGAATGTAAAATAAAGGTAGTGAGACAAGAAAAAAAATAAGGGTGTGGACTCTGGAGGCTAAAAAAAGAAGATGAAAGAGAGCTAGGTACCTAAGAAAGGCAAGAAGCCTAATCCACAAGGATTAGATGCAAAGTGTATAGGGGAAATGAGAAAGGCTTAATAACAGTTTGGTAGGAGGTGCAGAGGAGGTATGTGAGAGAACAAATGGTAAAAGGAAGTGGAAAGAAACACCTTGGTGGAATAATAGGGGGAAGAAAGCAGTGGAGGAGATTAATAAAGTATTCAAAAGGAGTTTTAAGAATAATAATGAGGAAACTGCGGAAGAATATAAGGAGAAAAAGAAAAGAGCAAAGTGAGTGGTACGAGAAGCCAGGAGAGATGGGATGCAAAAATAGACAGAAATGCTGGAACAGGATGTGGAAGGAAGTAATAAGGTTATATAGCCAGGTAAGAAATAGGACTAGAGAGAAATACAAGACGTTAGAATGATGGATTAATAAGGAAGAACGTTGAAGACAGGAGAGGAAGAAAAGGAATTATAGATGAGATATTTTGAGAAGATGTTCAATCACAAAGAGGAAAGGGATGGAAGTGAAACACAGGAGCAGGAAGAAAAGGAAGAAAGAGGTCCAACATGGAAGTAGCTTGAGGAGGATGCATTAAAGAAGATGAAACAAGGAAAAGCACCGGGTGGGGGCAAACTGACTGTGGAAATGATGAGAGTTTCGGGTGAAGCAGGTATACAATGGTTTTACATAGTGCATAAAGTGATTCAGAAGGAGAACAAGGTACCGGAAGACTGGAAAAAGGGAGTTATAATACCTATTTTCAAGAAAGGAGACAGAAAGAGGTGTACAAATTAAAAGGGGATAACGCTGATGTGCCACTTTACAGAAATAAATGAGAAGATACTGGAAAAGCGAATAAAAAATAAAATAGAAGGGAGGTGGTGAGAGGAACAGCACGGATTTAGGGAACATAGGTCTACAATAAACTTCATCTTTGCCATACGACAGATGATGAAAAGAAGGCATGAATTTTGGAAAGACTTGGTAATGATATTTATGAATGTGGAGAAGGCATATGAAAGTGTGGATAGAATTAAAGTTTGGAAAGAGATGGAGGAGGCCAAAATAGAAAGAAGAGCTGTAATGAAAGTGAAAGGTATGAGGATAACAGGAGTTGTGTTTAGACAGAGAAAGGGTCGATGAAGGGGTTCACTATTTGTAAGGGTAATGGAAATGGTCTTGAATAAGTGTTAGGAAAACTCGGGGAGGATAGAATGAAAGCTGTGATATTTGCTCATGACTTGATGGTATGGAGGGAAAAGTGAGAGAAGTACAGGACAGCTACAAGATTGGAATAAGGAGGTGAAAGTGTAGAATTAAATTCAGCATGGTGAAGTGTGAAGTGATAGTAATGTCAAGGATAAGTGGACAAGGCCTAGTAAAGCTATAAAGTTGGATGGAGTAGAACTGAGAAAAGTACAAAACGTAAAATATCTTGGAAGCATGATTGAGGTGAAAGGTGGAATTAGAGAGGATTTAATGAGAAAAGGACAGCAGGGAGAGGTGGTTTATAGGTGTGTAAGAAACCTATGAAGAAGAGAAGTTCCCTTGAAGTGTAAGGATGTGTTTTACAGGGCATACTTTGTACCCATTGTCACATATGCAGCAGAAACATGGACATTGGATGTAAGAGACTAGGGAAAGGGAGGCCATGGGAATGAAGTTTGTGAGGAGCATGTTAGCTGTCATGATGAGAAACAAGATTAGGAATGAAGTTATCCAGGAAAGGGTGGGGGTACAGGGAGTACATAAGATAGTAGAGGAAACAAGACTGAGATGATTTGGGCATGTAATGAGGATGGAGAAAGAGAGTATGCCATAAAAAATTATGGAAATGAGGTATGTGAGAAAAAGACCATAGGGGAGACCAAGAAAGAAATGGGAGAAGCAGATAACATAAAATGTGCAACTGAGAGGAGAAGTTATAGAAGCATGTAGGAAAAAACTGCAAGGAGGCCAAGAAAGAGATGGGAGGAGCAGATAACATAAAATGTGCAACTGAGAGAAGAAGAATAGAAGCATGTAGGAAAAAACTGCAAGGAGGCCAAGAAAGAGATGGGAGGAGCAGATAACATAAATGTGCAACTGAGAGGAGATGAATAGGAGCAATTGAAGGTGGAAGAGTGGTGGAACCATAGAGGAAGATGGAGGCATTTTACTAAACTGACCCGGCAACAGTCTGGAAACAGCTATGATGAGTATGTTGAGGTCGACATTAGATATTTTCAGCCAATACTTGTAAGAAAGAACCTTCTGCTTGCTGTCAGATACCAACTCTTCTAGTGTAGACAGGGTATAAGTTATAACTTATAAAGTTTTGGACAGATAAAATTAAGGATCACCACAACATGGTTATGCGATCAAAATACTATAAATTATAATTTTTTAATCTTGTTTTCATTGTTATAGTGAAAATTAATATCATAAAAAAACATAAACAATGCTAGAACATGAAATAAAAAGCAAATAATAAGAATTTATTAGTAAGAATCAGTATGAATAGAAAATACAAGATTTTATTTTACAATTCCTATGCTTTGAAACAATTTTACTAAATTATATATAAGTATGTAAAGTATCCATCAAAATTGACAATAAATTGCTGTATATCAAAGAAGGTACCCTTTTTTCCATCGCATGCAATTTGAAATAATGCTACATATTTCTGTACTCAATACCCTGCTAGTGGAAGACAGAGCCAGCAACCGGTTCAGGGAATCTGGCACCTAGCTCACTAGAGCCGGCACCTTTCTTGTGTGATAGGTTACATAAGACTCGATACCCTACTCCTCGCTTCGGCTCTCGCTAACCAGCAAACATGCGCTCATCTGTACAGACCATCACTGAATAATTAGCGAGCTTAGTAAAATTTTCCATAGAAGCTTCCATCTTATGAGTATGTACAGTCAAATTACAACTAATGTTATTTTGTTTTCCGATTCAGCAATTTTTAATAGCCCATCCAAGGCTAAAAAAATCTACTTAACATCTTAATGACTAAAAAAAACTCCATAGTGTCAGCTTACAAATGGGCTCTACCAACTGAGCAGCCGCCGCATGTTGGCGAAGATAGTGCCAATATTTGGGGATAGACAGTGTCATGTGGTCAGTGCAACAAACCCTCTGGCCGCTAATCTCAGTTTTTTAGGCTGGAAACGCTACTTTTTTACTCAAGTAGCTCTTCATTTGTCTTCACGAGGCTGAGTTGACCTCATTACAGACTCACTGGTTTACAGAAAAATCTGGAAACCCCGAGGATCGAACCCAGGAGCTTTGGGTCTGTAGTCAGGAACTCTGACTGCTGGGCCACAGACACAGAGGCAGTCTAATGACTACAAGATTAGATTTATTATGGGTCTAAATATCAAAATATTTACACTTCTCTTTCATTTATGTTTGTAATGTCAGGACATATCTAACATTTAATTGATAATAATTCATATTATTGCAATATAGACATATTTAAAAGTATGGGCCTTTATCTTCTTACAGGAAAAAAAAGGCCTACACATTTTTTAATGAAAACATATCTTTTAAATAGGCCTATATTGTTTTTCATAGGGATAAGTCAAAAGTTCATACTTCAATATAATGTTAAGCACTTGTTTTAAAGTTATCCAGTCAACACATCCATTCAAGTACATTTTAAATCCTGTCCGAAGTGTTTCTGTCTATAACAATGTCTGTGTGATGTGTTTCAGAGGCAAGGTAGCATGAATGAGGACGTAGAATGGAGTCTCCACCAACATGTTCGGCCCTGTCAGAGGTGTTTCTGTCCAGTGATGATAGCGGGCTCTTGCTGACCAGTGGTCTCAGTGGTTCTGTATCCAGTAGCAGTGGAGATACGGGAGCTTGTCACTTTGCCATGGAAGTAAGCACGCCCTGATCTTGTTTGTGTGGAAATATCTTATAATTTTGTGAATTATAATGAATTTATTGAATTTATTGAATTTATTGGGCAAAGCAAAGTTGACTTTGAATAAAACTATGTTTGATGCCTTTTAGTAAAGGGGAATTGTGTATGCTATAATTTGGTCATGGACTGAATTGAGCTTAAAATGAATCAATATGATAAAATTATCCCCTCCAAGTACCCCTTCCCCTCCTAAACTGTTGAAATATATATATATCTGCACTTTCCCCAACTGGCTCACAAGTGTTTGAGATGTCTCAGAGGAAATAGCTATTTCACTCGGTGGTTCTAATACTGTTGTGCAATAAAAAATATGTACTTTAGCCACTTTTATAGAATTCGATCTTCAAAACTATTATATCTTTCGTCAATGTGGGCAGCATGACTCATGTTCGCAAGCAAGATAGAGCTCCAAGACACATTTTCACTAGCACAAAGGCCATTCACTAAACTAGTGAGAACGATTGACAACTTGAAACTGTAAACAAAAACTGTTTGGGAGAAGTGAACTTAAATATCAGCTGGAGACAGTGTTTTTTCATTAATTGTTAATTAAATGAGATTGGTGTTCTATGGGATTTTTCAAAACTTAGGTTTATAAAAAAAATATTTTTCAGATTATTTAAAAATCACAGACTCCAAATTTAAGTATGTCGAAAGAAGCTAAGAAACCACAATTCTTGAAAAAAAAATGTTACTTTTGTGAGTTTAGTTTATGATCAACTTGCAGTTTTATCTGTTCTTCATGAGGGTAAACCGTGTGAACTTTCATACTCTTCTAGTTATCTGTTAAATTTATATTAAATCATCATCATCATCATCATTATTCAACGTTTCCACCTCTGCGGGTCGTCTGGTACATCCTCTTCCATTCTTGTCAATCTTTCCAAACTTCTCCCTCAGTCATGCATCTCCAGTCCGCTCCTTTAGCTTCAATGGCATTCTGCTCTTAGTCCATCCATCTTTTCCGTGGTCTTCCAATAGGACTTCTACCCTTACCTTTGTTCTGCCTTCATCCATTCTCATCACATGACCAACTCACAGCAACCTTTTTCTCTTCAGTCTCTCTTCTAATGGTATAACTTTTAAACCATCCATAATTATTTCATTCCTTATTCTGGCTCTTCTTGTTACATTCTCAATGCCTCTTAGGAACCTCATCTCTGCTGCCTGTAGAGGGTGATCTGGAATCTCAGACGGTTACCCTAAACAATGAATTCTCTCTGACCTCTTATAAACAATCATTCATTCTATTTACTGTCATAGCCTACCTAAAGGTTTTTTTTCTATAATCTTAGAAATTTATTCTCATCTCCAATTTAAGTACCTCCACCTCCAATTTTAATTTCCTCTGGTTTTTGAAGTAGTTTCTTTACAATATTGTCAAACTTCAATTTTCTTACCACAACTATGATAATTTTAGTTTTGGTAATTTACAGCCCTGACCGTTTCACGTAATCCCCATTTTAAATCTTAAATGCTCAACCTCTTCTGATTATTTGTGTGTGTCCCGTTAACTTACATTTATTAAAAATATTTCAATTTTCTACTGTGCCAAAAAAGTTTTTTTTTTTAGTTTTGTAGATTTTGAGGGGAATCCCTTCGTTGTGGTTTGGGGTCATCCTTACATTTGTCTGACATATTTCAATCTTCTTTCATACTGATAAGTAATTTATTTTTTAGTTTCAGAAATTTGGAAACCCTCATTTCACCAGACCTTACTTAGAGAAATAAAATATTTAACAGTACTTTGGTTATTTGGAGTGTTCCCCATAGATTCTTGTCAAATTTAATTTTCTACTTCCCCTGAAAGGTTTTTTCTAATTATATGCCTCCACTTCCTCACCCTTCTTCCGGAGTTTTGAATTTTAAAATTCTTTTATGTCTATTTGGCATAATCCCTACATCAACATGCCAAATTTCAGTTTTCTTTCACACAGAGAAATAGTTGTTTGTATTAGTTTTGGAAATGTTGACTCCTCTCCCCCAGTCATTTATCTCTTTCACTCCAATTTTTATTTAGTTTCTGTAGGTGTCCTTTACCTGCTTGCCAAATTTAAAATTTCTACCACACCTTAAAACTGATTTTTATAAACCCTCTTTATATCTCAAGACTTCGTTTAAAATTTTGAGACTCTTCTGGTAAATTTTAAATCTTCTACCATGCCTACAAGTTAAAAAAAATAATAAAACCCCTATCCTCCTAGGTTTCCCTGAGTCCCATTTTAAAGTTGTCAGAGTTTACAATTATTTTCAGTGGTATCTTTCTTTACTTGCCTGCTGAATTTCAATGTTCTACTACAGTTTGGAGTTTTGTAAATTTTTGACCCCTCCCCCCTTCCAAACTTCTTTTCTAACTCACTCTGAATAATTGTAAATCCTGAGATTAATTTGGTTAGCTGGAGTTTTTCTCAACCTGTCTTATAAAGTTTAATTTTCTATCTCATTTCAAAAGTATTTTGTAACTATATTTACTCCGCCTCAATTTCCCAGAATTTTGTTAGAAATTTTAATAATCTATGTCTATTTGTAGTGGTCCCTATATACCTGCTTAAATAATTTCAGTTCTCTACCACACAGAGAAGTAGCTTAATATATTAGTTTTGGATATGTTGAGTCCCACCCCATCGCCAGTTCTTCAACTCCCACTTAAAAATTTCAAATTATAAGATTTATTTGTATTTATAGATGGGTAATCAGGGAAAAAGTAGGGAATTTCATTGGTCAAGTTAAGTAGACACCATGTGGAGTGGTCCCTTTAACTTCCTGATAGATTTCAATTTTCTACTATACTGATAAATAGTTATTTCTATCAGTTTTGGTAGTTTTAAACCCCTTCACACATTTTTCTACAGCTCACTCTTGAAAATTAAAGATTTCAAGATTACTTAATTACATGGAATTGTCTCTCTACCTGTCTACCAAATTATAATTTTATGCCAGTTCGAGTTATAGGCATACATCAATCTTTTTAATGAAATGGGGGATGAGCAAGGTAGAATTTTAGAGGCAATGTACACGCATTTTCTTGGAGGCAAAGTGAGACTCCCTTTAGGAAAAAGTGCCTGACACTAGTATGAGAGTCCACTAATGTATCAAACTAACATTGTTTTGAAATTTAAAAAAAAAAGTTTTGACCACAAAAATATTACCTCCACTTTAGCCCAATTGGGATAGTTTAGAGGTATGGCCCCAAACCCTATTCTGATTCATGTTAAAAAGCTGGGGTGAATTGGTGATCAAACAACAACCAAAAACTTTATATAAAACACACTTTCACTGAAAAAATATAAATTTTTTTGTTTGCAAAAAAAAACCCAACATAAAAACCAAAATTGCAAATTCTGGCCATTTTTGTTTGGTATAGGCCTCCTCATCAAAGTCTTGCACTAAAGAATTGAAACTTCTATGGGTTGTTTACTACTAATATGGGATAATGTAAATGGGACAAAATAATTTTTAACTTTGACAAAGTCTTTATTAAGATGTCATAAAATTTTTAAAAATAGACTTTTTTTTACCCTGAAAAAGAGTTTGAACACTATTCAAAAATTGTAGAAATGAACTTGATCAACTTCACAACACTTAGGTATACAAGTAATAGTGGATTTTTGGACCTGGTATCACTTTATTGGGACTTATTTACAAGTTAGAGCTTTATGGTTTGTCAAAGTAAGGACAAAATAATGTTTTTATTTGTACCTCCGAAAGTCATAACCGTTTTGGTCAAGTTTGTACAAAGCTGTGTGGTCCACAAAATGTTTCATAGTAGAAAAACAAATTGAAATTTATATTTGGAATCATAAAAAAAAAATCGGATACAAACTTTTTTTTTGTTTTGTTAATTCTATAGTAAAATATTTGAACATAAACTTTTTTTATTGTTGCCAAATGTATAAGCAACACTTTAGCATATTTTAAATTAATCTAAGTAATATAAAAGTGAGGGAAAAAAATATTTTTTGAAAATTTTACTTTAGATTTAGCCCACCACCGATTTACTCCATCTTACCTTACATAAATTATACAATAACTAGGCCCTTTTTTTAAGCACTAAATCCAACTATCTGTTGAGGTTATTTACATATGTTCTAATTACGCTAGTGAGTTATGGACTAGAAAGGTTGAATTTAGAGGAAGTGTACCTGCATTTGTGTGAAAAGAGAGAGAGAGTAAAATCATTTAGGGAAAATCACCTTCGGTACATCCAACTGGGATTTGAACCCTGATCTCCCTCTCATTCGTATTGCTAGCATAAGCGTTAGACCATGAGGCCACCAAAACAGGTAAGCCCTTATTATATAATTAAAAAAACTCCATAGTGCAAGCCCGTAACAAGCTATACTGACAGAGCGGCTGCCGCTGTTAGCGATGATAGAGCCAACTTTTGCGGATAGGGGGTATCATGTGGTCAGCACAAGATCTCCGGCTGTTAATCTCAGTTTTTTTAAGCCAGAGCTGCTGCTTCTTTATTCAAGTAACTTCTCATCTGTCCTCACGAGGCTGAGTTTGACCTTGTTTCAGACCCACTGCTTCACAAATAAATTTTGAAAGCAGTAGGAATCAAACCCAGGACCTCTAGATCTATAGCTATAAACTCTTACCACTAGACCACAGAGGCAGTCTATTATAAAATATCTACATAAATTAAGTCTAATAAACAAACATGTATTTAAATAGTTAATGATTGAAAGAACGTCTAAATAATCTCAAGAGATTACTTAGATTATTGAGATTATTTAGACGTTCTTTCAATCATTAACTATTTATATTATCCCTCCTTACTAAATTACTTTGAATATATTTAAAACATGTATTTATTATTATTATTATTATTATTATTATTATTATTATTATTATTATCCGTTTGGGTCATACGCAAAACATGTATTTAAAAAAATTATAAACTCTGGCACACCGACTGAAAACAACTATGTACTTAATTCAGTGCCTAGAGGCTAAATGGACATGTGGAATAGACATCAATCTCGTCTATTCTCATATACCTGTGTTAGGGTGGCCGAGGTGTGAATCCAGGATGTGTGTACTGAGTGCTTTTAGTTAAATGGTTTTCCACTCTCCCTCTACACTAATCCAGGTATATTCCCTCTAAACACATCTTCCTCATTCCTACCCAGCTATTGTAGTTAAATAAACATCTAATATCATAAAGATAACCAATGAACAGCAGACCCATTTTTACTCCAAGCCAGCGTACAATAAATTGATAAATTGATATGTAGAGTAAAGCATATTTAGATAGGAGGTGGATTTTTAGATTATATATAGGTACCCTCATTTACATGGAGGAAGCGTACAAAGTCATTTATGAAAAAAAAATCCTCAGTACTATGGCTAAGATTCGAATGCCAATTGACAACCTCGCCAGCAAAGCAAATTAGACAAGTTTGGTGAGAGAATAAGACTAGGTGAGCTTCCTTATCTTTCTAGGACCTGTGACCTTAGTTAAACATAAACTATTATTTGGCTAGAGATGGAGGTGAAGGTTCATCATTTTGATTCAAAAATTAAATAAAATGTTGTTAGTTCAAATGACCGCTATGTTCACCTCTAGTCGAGCATGTCAGATATGGTATATCGATGCAAAAAGGTCTTATGCGAAGTGATGTTTAAAAACTATGAACACCATGAGATGTGGCTAAAGATATTTAAAAAAACCGACGTCCTAAAGTCAAAAATCAAAGATCTAACTGTTCAGAATTAATTCACCATTAATTCAAAATACATTTAAAACCTTAGCACACTAAGATAAAAAGTAAATAATAATAACAAACTGCTACTTAAAAAAGAATTTTGTATTTGTAGTAGTAAATTCTTAACAGTCTAGAAAATATTCAGGCGATTGTATTGAAATATTTAAATGTTCATCTAAAGCAAGTTACCAAGACAAATATAAAAAAAAATCAAACACTTTCAGCTAGTATGTTTGGAAAATTTGATATATCTAATTTCATCAGTTAAAACCGATGAAATTTGATATATCTAATTTCATCAGTTAAAACCGATTTTGAAGGGGAAAAAAAAACAATTTTTGAAATAAAACAAAATATTAGCTCTGTTGAGAAAAAATTTTGTTTTCTCATAAACATTTTTGTGAATGATTCCCCTTAAGTACTATCATTGAAATGTGTGTTTTATTCAAGTTGATATTTTCCAGCTTTCAGAAAGTGATGTTGAAGAAAAGTCTTTGTCACATGATGATTCTGCAGACTACTCGGATGATATGTGTGGAGATAACTTTAACACTCTGAAAAAGGGCCCCGGCTGGCCGGATTCCCCTGTCCTGAGCAGCAGCGACAGCAAGCACCTAGTGGCGATTGACCCTCCCCCCGAGTTCCAAGACAGTCCTCCATCACCACATCATTACTCTGACCCTGCTTCACTCACACTCGAATGCAAGCCCGAAGGTTTACTGCCCCTCGCAAACAATGATATCTCTTGTTGTCCAATGCTGCTCTGGGTAGAGAAGTTCGCCTCCAAGTTTGTATCGGCGTTGTTGGAAGAAGCTTTGTCAATATCGTGTAAAGTGGCTTGGTCCATCCATTGCTCTCAGGAATGTCATCGTACAGAGCTACCTCCAGGTCGGTGGGGCGGGCCCCGACTGTGCTGGACTCCAGAGCTGCTGTCTTTCAGTCCATGCCATGAAGGAGGATCACGGACTTCTTCTCGACTCTCCAGTTCACACAATTCTTTGTCTGTACCCGTTGCCAATCGTGCAGATGACTCCAGTTTCATCACATCTGCTATGTCCCATGATGCTTTGCACATCTCTGATATGTACAATGTTCCATTTGACAGTGACATCTATGCTGTGCCCATCGATGTCGTGCGTCCCAGCTCTCAAACACCTCAACGGCCACGCAGACAACAGCGCCATCATCGTAAGCGTAAAAGACATGGTTCATCTGTCTCTCAGTCCTACAGACAAGTAGTTTCGTCCAGCCATGCCCATGTGCTGAAACCTTTACACTTCCCGCCTGAATTGGTCAATGAAAGTGGTGCTAAGAGACACAGTGTTCCCGGGACATCAGCTTTATGCCAACCTAGTCCTACACACACAGAACCTATACACATGACCTTGCATGAGGTGCGGCAGTACCTTCATAACCTTTACTCCAGCTCTAGTGATTCCTCTGAAAATAAGGGTAATATTAAACATCAGATGTGTCTTGCTATTAAACCTGGTAAAAATGGCAAAAGCCAGGGGGAAAGTGCCGATATGGAAACTAAAAGTGTTGTAAAAAATTTTAACGGGAGCATCCTTACCAAAAATAACATTAGAAAAAATAAAAAAACATTTGTTATTAACATAAAGAATAAGAAAGCCAAAGAAGTGTGTAATTTACCGAGCAAAGAAAACCTCAAAGTTGATGGTAGTTTGGAGGAAAAAGAGAAAGTAAAGAAATCTCTTACTAAACATACATTTTCCTTAAAACAAACCTTGTGTAATATTTTTCGAATACGTAAGCTACCGTCTCCTGACCTAAGTATGACAAGAAAAGGGGAAGTACCTGTTGTTCAAGTGTCTGAGGATGTGACTGTTCGTATAACAAGTGATGTTACAGAAGAAGATAGCCCAGATTCAACATCTATACTAGGAAACGAGATGGCGAAACCTCCCTTCCTTAGGCGTGCTTTGCCCCCACTCCCGAACAGAACCGATACAAACCCAACACCCCTCTCGTCACCAGAAGATGTTCCTCTTGGTCCTGATGAGGATCAGGACTTGGTTGAAGAACCCAGTATGGACTTTGCTTCCAGCATAGAGAAAGTAAAAGACTATGGATGGTATTGGGGTCCAATTTCTGGCGAAGCTGCTGAAAAAATCTTGTCCAATGAACCAGACGGATCCTTCATTGTTCGTGACAGTAGTGATGACCACTATATATTTTCACTAACTTTCAAGTTGAATGGTTGTATTCGTCATGTTAGAATTGAACATGATCAGGGTAAGCATAATCTTGAAAATATGTACTTTTTTTAGCACCACATTTTACTACCTGTTCAGGTTATACACATACATACTAATTACGCTAACTAGTTAGGGATAAAGCCAACACCTTACCTCAGTTGATAGCATGTCTACTGAGCTAAGGGTTTCAGGTTCGATTCCCGGCATGGCCGAAAGTCTATCATTGGTGAAATGTGGGTTAACATTTCATAGTGATAAATTAACGGCAGGGGACTGGATATTGTACCTCTCCTAGTCTTAACTTAGATTATATGGCTTGAATAAAAAATAGACCCTGACCATAGGTTGGAACCAGTAATGGATTTAAAGTAAAGTTAGGGATGAGGAAGGTTGAATTTAGAGGATGTGTACCCACATTTGTGTGGAAAATCATATTTGTAAAACCACCCTCGGTACACCTGGCCGGGATTCGAACCCCGATCTCCATGTCATTGGCAGTCCAGTCTAACACAAGAGTGAAGCCTTAGACCAGGGAGGTCCCTCTTTAAGTAGCTAAGGGCGTCATTTTATATTCCTAGGCAGTGTGCGGGTACACATGGAAATTAGAGTTTTGACACCGACAATATTTGCAAGCACACTAGACACTTTATTTTTCCACCATTGTTTGTAAAAAAATATTCATTTTCCAAATTTGTTTGAATCATCCGGTTTTTATCCTCAATTGTGCGTCATTTTACTAGACTTATCCATCTAGTTAGATTTCCCAAAATTATGAAAATTGTAGTTACTAACATGATACACTCACAAAGTATAACTAAAGACTAATATGGCTAAGCTCCCAATGAGCAATGCAACAGAGACAAGTGAAGGGCGGCGGGCATATCTTCCATATGTGTACGCAGGTACTTTTCAAGCTATCACCAGATTTTGGCACGCTCTTTCTTCAGCGAACGATATTCTCAATTTTTAGATAAAGTAAACAAACAAATGTTTAATGATAGTCTAATAACTAATATATTACATTAAATGTATTATAATTGATATAGAGTATAGTACAGCAAATAATACATGTAATAAATTTTACACAATCTAAGTCTGATCTTGTTTAAGGAACATCTGGATGACATTTTAGATATATATTTTTTTAATTTTTATAATGTGTTGCGGGCCGCAAAATATTCTGCCGAGTTAGACAGGAAGGCGTCTTTCTTGTGTTAGACTGGCCTACTGATGACAGGGAGATCAAGGTTTGAATCCAGGTCAGTTCTAATGAGGATGATTTTCCCTAAATGGTTTTCCACTCTCCTTTCACGCAAATGCCTCCTTCCTCATCACTACCCCACTAGAGAAATTACCATTCATGTGTATAACCTAAACGGTTAGTAAGACGCAGTGATAAAAAGGAAATAGGATGAAAGTATTACACTGCACAAGGGAATTAACTAACATGTTTCTTGGTACAGCTCAGGGGCAGTAGACAGACAGATTGTGTTTAGAAGGAGTCCCAGTTTGTACTCAGATAGTCTGGAAAGTGTTTCCTTTATTTATGTGCACCAGGCATGCATAACCCCTTAGAATTTTACTATTTTTGTGTTATAAACCTTACGGTGTGCAAGATATTGTTTACAAAAGGTTGTTCAAAGTAGACCTAGTACAATCTTGGGTGTTCACACAACACCATTTTTCTTTAAACACTTTTTGTACAAATTTTTTTTGTCATTTGTATCACACTTTAAATTAAGGTGTTGGGTCAAAAACATGATAACCCTCATTTTATGAAAAAATGTGTTAACGGTGATTTCTGGTACACCCTCATTTTGTGGTCAACATTTTACATGTTTATTATTATTTTATAGGTATTGAATTGATAATTTTAGTAACATTTATAGCTGTCAGATAGTGATCTGTTCTTCCTCTCAGAATCCTATTATAGCCTACCTCTTAAATTACAACTTGTTTTTTTAGTCAGTCACCTCGGTGGTCTTGGTCACCTTAGGACCTGATATTCGTAGATTCAAACCTAGCCGGGGCTGACGGCTTTTTCTTGAGCGATAAAAATCCTTAGCACAACTCCTTTTAGAGGGGAAGTAAAACCGTCAATCTCATTTTGATTGTGGAATGTAAAGAACCCTGGAAGGTATGTGTAAATATCATTCCTGGCAAAATTGGTAGGCCCTTTCCCTCTCGCTCAAAGAAAGTATCGCGTGCTTATATAATCAGTTGGTACAGAAAGTGCTCGTTAAGTACCTCAAATTAAATAAAAATATAGTCAGTTGAGACCTTGAAGATAACCAATATCGATGAATATTTTAGTTATTTCTTATAGCGAAATTTCAGGATCTCATAGAAGTTTAAATAGTGTATGTATCACCTCTGAATCTGAGGGTTATCATGTTCTTTCCCAGACCCCTTCAAATGTGGGGTTATTCAATTCTTGTAGATTTTTTTTTTGCCATAATAAGTTGTATTAACTACTCATATTTAAACATTTTTCATCTGTTGACACTACAAATTTATTATATTTCTAATACTAAATTTCTTTTAGTCCAAGCTATATAGGGTATTTGTAATTTAGTAGTTATGCCTAATAATATCTCATTATCTAGTAATGGAAATTTTCTAAGGTATAAAGTAGATAATTCTTGCACTCAGCATATGGTGCCTACAAATTACCATCAATAGACTCAAATTTGCATAGTCATGAACCAGAGGTATTTTTAAATTTCCCATTTATTTCATGAGCTGTTGTTTTCTGAAGTAGGAAGGTTTATCTATATTTAAATTTCATTTTGTAATCTAGTTAACAAAACCATCCATTTTCAAGTTGCCTGACACATATTTTTGAAAATTCGTAAATATTTGCGGTAAACCTATGTTATTTACACATTTTACCACTATATCATGTAATAAATTAACTTTCTTAAGTGTGTGAACTACATAGCATTCCTCAGAAATGCTGTGTCAACTAGGGGTATACAAAGCTTCAATATGTCAACTCTCCTTTGATTTGACATTCACAATAACCTTCACATCTTCAAAACATTTTGAATGAAGAAGAAAACATAGATATATATTTAAATATATTTGAAATATCTCATCAAATCACACATTTTAACACATTTTCAATTTAATAACATATACTACAGATGTATAGGACCTTCCAAAAATTTTCTGTGAAGCTGTCTGAGAACAAATGAGGAGTTACTTGAATAAATAGGTAGCAGCTCTGATCTAGAAAACTGAGATTAATAGCCAGAGGGTTTGTTGTGTTGACCACATGACACCCCCAATCCACCAATGTTAGCACTAATCGCAAAGGGTGGCAGCCACTCAGCCGGTATAGCCCCATCATGGGCTCAAGCCGTGGAGTTTTTTTCTACTGGAGAGTATAGCACCAAAGTAATTAATAAATATCTAACGTAAGCGTGAATAAATTCAGAAATTTCCGTATATAATAATATTGTATTTATTGTTTTGTTTTTTATTCTCCATAAAATACTTCTTTTTTATCTGTTTGCACTTGATAACTAATTTAAAAATTAAAATTAGTGTTATGTGACCAACCAAAAACTTATATTCAGCTTTTACAAATTTTTTTTTTTTTAATTTGCTTTGTTTTTTGAAAAGTGACCTTAACACAGCCACATTATCATTGTTTAACACATAATTATACATGTAAAATAAATGTACTTTCATTTAATTTTTTTAGGTAACTTTAGTTTTGGAAGCTGTACAAAATTCAAGAGCCACACCATTGTTGATTTTATTCAAAATGCCGTGGAACATTCTCGGAGTGGGCGCTACTTGTTCTTCCTTCACCGACGTCCTGTGCTTGGACCAATGAGAGTCCAGCTCTTACATCCTGTTTCCCGATTCAAGCAAGTCCAAAGCCTCCAACATATGTGCAGGTTAGTAATCAAAAACTACTTTAATCTCTTAGCCATATACTATTATTTTAGTTTGATTTTTTAGGTACCAAATGTGCTTGAGTAATCTACGTTAAATATATCAGGATTACATCAAAATTCACTTTACTCTGATCATACCTGCTTATGTTATTAGTGTAGCTGGAATTGGAACATTATCATCTCTCATTACTAACAATGATAATAGGGATGGGTCCTTCAAATCTTTAAATCCTTAAATATATTCTAGCATTAAAAAAGAATCAAATTTGAGATTCAAAAAATTGTTTTCAATTTCATTTGAAAAATTAATTATTTTTTTTAAAATTTTTTTTTAAGATTTGCTTTTTGAATCTGAAATTGTCTCAATTCTTGAATATCCTTAAGGATTCGAGGTCCCATCCTTAATATATATATATATGAGGTATTTTACATGCACTTTCTGAACTGATTGTATTAGCACACAAGAATTTCTATGAGAAAGAATGAAAGGACCTATCAATTTTGCCAGAAAGGTATTTTAACATAACTTCCAAGGCTCCTTTACATGCCACAATTGACGGAGCTCTTTACTTCCCCTCCAAAGGAAGTTGTGCTACAGATTTTTATTGCTACATCAACCCCAGCTTGGTTTGAACTCACAAACTTCAGGTCCTGAAGTTTGTACTTTACCCCAAGAGCACTGAGGTCGACAATACTTATGGTTTTCTAATATCCAGTTTAGGTAAAATTAAGATGTGGATTTAACTCCCCTCTAATGTAAACTACAGTGTATTTATTAATTTCACTCAAAACTTAGTCATTGGTTTTCTCAGACTGATCTTTTAGTTAGCTATAATTTGTAATAAATTGGAGTATTTCAAAGTACAAAGTAAAATACTATTATTATTAACAAACTTTTTTAAGTGCTTCATAGGTCAGGTGGTCTATAGTGTTACTTTCACAATAGATTGGACTGCCGATTTTCAGAATATCAGGGTTCAAATCCCATTTAAGTGCACTGAGAATGGTTTTCCAACTCTCTCTCCACACAAATGAAAATACACTTCCTCATACCTAACACAACGTAATTGGTATAGATGCTTATAACCCAAATGGGCATTATGACTCTGTGAAAAAAAAGTTTTAAAAAAATCTTATGATTCATTGCGCAAGATGATATGTTGATATTCTTGTCACCTGCATCATGGTGTCACGTCACTCTTGTGCTGGACTGGAATAACCGCGACAATGAGCTCTGGTTCAATCTTGGTAGGGTGTACTGAGGTGATGGAGGGGTTTTAAATTATTTCTCACTCTTCCACATGAATGCAGATATATTTACTCTAAAAAAAATTACCTTTCTCACACCCGCTCTATTAGTGTAACTAATATGTGTGTGCAACTCGAATGGATTTTAAGTCACAGTGAAAAGAATAATAGCCATTCCTGGCACTATACTTAGGCCTTTATATGTTGTTTTTTTGTGCAGGTTTGTAATCCTGAAGTTGGTGCGTAGAGACTTGATTCATACACTCCCCTTACCGCGCAGGCTTATCGACTACATGAACACACCCCACTATTACTCAGAGCAGCTCCTGGAAGAAGATCGGGGGTCATCTAAAGGCCCTTCCCCCTCCACAGATGATGTAGAACTGCTATCCTTTGTACCCCAGGAGCATTCCTGAGGTATACTTATCCTAGGCATTCCTGTGATCCAATTCCTGTCCTGCCACTTGGAAAGTGGGAGGATGATTTATTGGTGCTGTCTTATCAGATGATGGCATCGCGTTGTAAAGGTGAATTTGTACCAAAGAAGCTTTTCAGGCCCAGTAAACTCGCTGATACTTAGCAAGAGCAGTACAATGTTACAAACGAGCTTACTATATCTGTAAGCACACTGCCACACGGCAAGAACAGTACAGTTTCAGTTAATGTTACATTCGGTTTTCCGACTATCGGAAAACATTAATATACATACCTTCTAATCAAACGGTATAAACTAGGGCTATGTGTTGGTATTTCATACACTTTTTGAACCACTTTTTTATACTGATAAACAATGAAAAGTTCTTGGTTGGGATGTTGTGTGTTCCTCGATTAACTAAATAACAAATAGATCACAAGTTTTCAGGAATTCTCTTGATGTTTTAAAACTAAAAATTATACTCCTTTTAAGTTGAAAATTTAATATTGAATACATATTTACAATAATTTACATGGTCATCATTTGTAAAATACTCCATATATATTTCTCTAAGGCCTATAAAGTTTGTTACACTGGTAAGGTCAGGCTACTTTACATTTAAGTTCATGCGCAGACAAAATAATTAAGAACTGCTGTTTTGTTCTCTGGTTGTAACATAATGTTTGTTTAACTTGAACAATAAAAGTGGCACCATTGACTGCAAAAAAAAAAAAAATTAAAAAAATTAATTTTTTTTAGCATGACTAATTTTTTCACTTTGTTAAGAATTGAGAAAATTAAAACTTTTTGGGTGTAAACTTCATGCAAGTGTACTTTTCCCTTTTGTTGTTTGATATCCTGTGAGAAATTACTGTAAAGGGGCTACTTTTAAATTACCTAATTATTTTTCATAATTCTCGATCACTCTCCCCCCTCTCTTCCCACATAAGGGATGGTGAGATTTTCCTGCCCCTCCCCCCTTCTATTTTACGTAATTTTTTTACAATCTTTTAAATTAGTTTACGTTAATCTTTTATCTATTTCAGAAATAAAGTTTGTCTCTATAAGGAAAACCTCTTTTCGCTTTTTGATATAATTGTATTATATTTAAAAGAAGGTATAGGAAAGGTGGATATATATAAACATATAACAGGGACGAACACAAACACATATTGTGTTTGTCCCCCTTTTATACGTTTCCATCCACCTTTCCTATAGCTTATTCCAAATATAAGACATAAGGATTGGTAATAAAGTGAGAGCTATGTAATTTTAGCAACTTTAATATTATAGTAAGTAAATGAAATATGAGTTAAGTAAATATATTTATTTTCTGACAAAAAATAATAACTATAAGTTTTGTCTCGCCATACACATTGATAAAAATACCTATATAAGATCTGACACCCTACTCCCCCCTCATGTATGAAAATACTGAACCCGACCCCCCTAAAAACCCTTACATAATTTAAGGACAGTCCCACATGTTTATAACATTTATATTTCATAACTTCTTGTTGAAGTTTTAGACATAGAATCAAACATCGTTAACCTTCTCTGGTAAGAGAGTTTTCATTATATCAGTTTTGTACCATAAAGTTTAAAGTTGTTTTAGACTCGCAGTCTAGTTTTTGTTGTAGCGCTTTGTATTCACTTCGTAATCATCGATCTTTTACTTTTGGGTACAGTGATAAATCAATGTCACATTAAGATGAGCTTTTTGTGTGAGAAATGTTTGGATGAATCAACCATGAGACTACTTTTAAATTTAGAATAAGCAACTGTGTTTCGATGGTGAAGTCCTAAACAATATATGTTGCTGATTTGATACAGCATTATTTAGTAACTATTTCTTAGACTGGTATTTCATAAACATGTTTTTGGATAGGTATTTAATGTTATTGAAGTAAAGTTTGAAAATGATAAGGCATGGGCAAGTCTGAGGGTGTTTGAACCAATTCAAACCAAACATGCTCATCTAAATAAATAATACTAAAATCACAAATTTTGAGGTTTTTAGCATTAAAATATTCTATATTGTATTGTTATAACAATTTTGAAAATGTAATAAGATTTAGAAAGTACAAATACTGTCAACATTTAAAATGTATTTAAGGGTGGTTTATTATTTAAAACAATATTTTTAGACATGAAAATTGTAGTTAATATATAACTATTATTATACATTTCCAAGCCATTAGGAAATAAGTTAATAAGTTTATAAAAAAAACTTTTGAGCAGTAACGAGAAGAAATAGCCCATTGTGAAGATTGTATAAAAAGTAGGCATTAGAATCCAACTTAAACTAGCAGCAATCATAATTTTATCACAGGCATAATTGGTCACGTCCACTGAGCTCTAAAAACAATTTGTCTGTCCACGATGGTGCAACCATAACAAAAGGAGTGAGACATCACATAATGCTAATCTTGTAAACTCTGGCTATACTCTGGTCTGTGATCATCTAGCACAGGGATGGTGAAACTTTCCCGGCCGGTGTTCCACTTGACGACCAGCTAAATTTTGTGCTAGTCTAATGTGCCACCCCTTATTTATGATTTTTTAATGAGTATTTAAAAATAAAAACTTTTGAAATGTAATGAATAATCAAAATAAAATTGTGAATATTTTTTAAATGATTGAATTTTAAAGAAGGAAAATTTATTTAACTGTCAAAGTGAGTGTTTTAGACAATATTAATGTCATTAACTTAAAGTAAATACAATTAAAGTTCATGGGAAAAAAGACAATAAATTAATATAAATGTAAACAACCTAAATTATCTTTTTCATATTAGTTTGAAACATGTTTTTGTATTTTGTTAGCCAAGATATTTTTATTGGGTTCATAACTGGTCTTCAATAGCACACAAGACGATTTCTAATCCCTAACTTCACAAAGGGTATTGTGACATGTGAATGACATGGCTGTCGAAATTTTATTGACTTCAAAAAATTATGCCATCTTGGAAAAAGTTTTATTTTGTGTTTATTTTATTCATGTCGATGTGCCACCCAGTGGCATGTGTGGCAAATATTTCCTATCCCTCATCTAGTGGATAGTTAGCTTTTGTTGATCGTTTGTAATACCTATGTTCTCCCCCAAAAAAAATTCCAGTCACTTAATAATGATTAAGTAGCTGGGTGGAAATATTTAATGATTTGTGCAACAAACATTGATTTTATTCGGACAGTTACTAAAATCAGCCGGGTGCCCAGTCAAAAGGCTCTGGGTAAGCACTGAATATTCTTATAGTGTGGGCTGGCTCCGGTTATTGGCTCTCGGTTGATAACCACTTTCAGTACTAAATAATGCTAGCCTTCTTTATTTTGTACATTAAAATCACATTAATGGCCATGGCACTTTTACATTACCACCATGAACTGTTTCCAGCTTGCGGCCGGGTTGGTTTAGTAAATTACCTCAGTCTCCCTTTGTCCTTTAACCACTTCTCCCTTACTTTCATTTATTCCTCTACTCCAACTTGTACACTTGCTGTTAGCCGCCTTTACAATCTTTTCCTTGTACCAATTATAAACTGTGTGTACAACTCAACCGAATAGTGAAGTGCGGTGACAAACCGAAACATTTCTACATTAATATCTACTTAGAAGTTTACTCTTAGTATTACTTCTTAGTAATTCATTTTTTAAGGCAGTAAGAATCAAATTTCTTGTGTCACTACAACAGTGTTTCCCAATTAAATTTAGTCATAAAACCCTTTTATATTTTGTACAACATAGAGAAACCTCTTAAAAAAATTTGCATAGTACATAAAAAAATAATCTGCAGCAGGTGAACACTTTTCTTAATTCAAGATTAAATACCTTTAAATTGAAAGTTACGTTTTTCCAAGGGAGAGGCAACTATATGTTTTGTCTTCTTTCATGTCCAATAAATAATTGCAGCCGCCCTGTATAAGTACCTGTCATAAAACATTTTACTAAATAATAATTATGGTATCAGATTCTTGGTATATTATTATTAGTATAAAAAAAATAGTCAACACACATTTTAATTAGTAAAATGTAATATTTTCCTTTTATGGCAAATTATTCTTATACCCGGATTAGTTGTTGACAATTGTATTTGCATATCTGGAGCTGCATCAATTTGGTTATGATACTTCATTTTGGTTCCAAAATATAGTAAGAATTTAGTTTCGCAAATTTATGTGCTGGCGAATGGTACCAGTACTTTGAAAGCCTGCCGCAACAACTAAGGGTATTCTTAGCGTAAATTGTTTTGCAAATGTGTGAACATCCAAACCACTGAGCAAAACAGATTCTCTGCAGGTTCTAGATTACAATTACAAAGGCAGCTTAGTACACAAGCTGTGCTGTAAAAGCGACACCAAAATACTGTCTCGTCCACAAGATATGTCTACAATGTACATACAATATTTTTAATTTTTAATGTGTACAATATTTTTGATTAATTTTTTGTGGAACTCTTAGTTTTACCTCACAAAAACCCAGGGTACTGCGAAGCTTCATTTGGGAAACGCTGCACTACAGTGAATGAGTATGGTCCATTCATGGTGACAGGAATTTTCTAACCTCTAAAAATAACTAGAAAACTCCCATATTAGTCTGCTATTAAGCCTTATTTTGTCACTTTTACATGTGATGTAAATCAAACTCACTTGTTGTCAAATTATATTTACGAGACAGAATATGGAACAGTTTTCTTTTAATTAACACTCTGAGTGACACAAATATTTAAAGTTACTTTTACCATCTGCAGCATATATATTAAACTTTAGTCTATGGTGGGGATTATTTGAAAATCAAAGGTGGTTACAAAATATGGATCTTTTATTTGCATCTATTAATATGACCTCTTGAATTCCTTCTGCAATTTTAACCCATCTGTAGCACATCGTGAATATTGTATTGTTTGCGTTGAAGGGATGTAGTGAATAAAATATGTTAACAATTTTTGTTGGATTCTTCAGCCTACTTTCTCCCCCTTAACTCTGATGGAATTTCTCCTCGTGTTAATACATTTACTACCCATTGGTTAGTATTTGGTAAAAATATAATCATTTTAAATTTTATTTATTGATTCAATGTTGAAAAACAAATAAAGATTTTTGATTAGTAATGAATGGGTTCAAAAATAATTTATAGAAAATGTTTATGCTAAAACTATCATATTTATTGATTTGACACAAAAACTTAATAATCCTTTTTAATATCAGCATCACAAAATCAAGATCTTGTTGATAACATAAATGGAGTAATATTTCACTAAGTAATTTCACAATATTTTAGATTTAAAGGTAAATAAATATCTAAATAGCCTTACTTTAAAAAATAACTATATTTCATGCAACTTAATTTGGTATGTTTTGTAACTCTTGGTGAACTGTTCAGGGAAATTTATGAAGAAATGCTGATTATGCTAGCATTCAAATAGTTCACTGTCTCTAAGAACCACAAACCTCTCAAGCGTGACTTTCATTGGCCATTTAACAATAATCTGCATGACTTAATTTTATGGTGTGAGTGAGTACATTTGTATTAAAAATAAACATATTTGATAAATCTACACAAGAAAAACCCACTTCGGTGGCCGCATGCTCTAAGGCACTTTCCCACTCTCTCCACCATAAGTGTATAATCTGAATGGGTAGTAAGACACGGTGCTTAAAAAATAAGTAAATCAAAACTAAAATGTTTCATAATCTAAGACTTACTCTTTAAGGAGAAAAATAAGTGTAACATTCTAGCAGTAGTGTCTCGTGACCAACATTTTTAGGCAAGCTTAAAAGGGGAGGTCTCGGAATTTAAAAAAAAATTATGCTTCAAGAAGCTATTTAGAGGTTTTTTTTATGATATGCCTAGTTGTGGTTTTGAGCGTCCTTCTGTTCTGTGATTTACATTATTGTGTTATTACTTATTATAGACATAAACTTTAGTTTGTTAGCTTTCACTGATACATCAAAACAAAAGCACCCGCTACAATAAACTCCACAAAACTATAAAGCCCGGTACACACGATACAACTTTTTGTACAAAAAAGTTGTGCAAGAAATTGTTCACTATCTTGGTCAAATGGATTGCATACAAATTTTAGCCAGTGACTGTTCACACCGCATTTGTGATTGCATACATTAGTTGAAAAAAAATTGCGTTTTTGCCCTTTTTATGAAAAAGTAATGATTTAATGATTTGGAAAATATTGGTATTTATGGTGAATTTCTTGACAATTCCTAAATATTATGAAAGTTTTTTTTTTAATATTTCATCTAAAACAGTTGAAAACCTTTATATTTGGGGGTTTAACCTCCTTCGATTATAATTATTTCTTTGTTTTCAAGCATTTAGTTGTTTTTCTTATGATCACTCTTTTTTTTAAAAAAAGTAACTGTCTAACAGACAAAGTTTTCGTGTTTACAACACAAAAGTTGTACAAGAAATATGGCTGATTAGGACACGTTCTATTTCCTGAAATTGTATACAATAAGTTTTGCAAAGCAGATCTAGTAGAAGTTTTGTTGTTCACACGACGCCATCTTCAGGCCGCAACTTCTTGTACAACTTTATGTACAAGAAATTGTGTCGTGTGTACCGGGCTTAAAGATGTGTAGGCACGGGGTCAGTTCCTTGACCATATTAATCTCCCCTTTCATGCCATACCATCCCTCTGTGTGTTTTGAAATGGGAAGAGAGGAGTAGTGACTTCAGTTCTAGTCGTCACCTTTCGGGCAAGAGAAGTTGTAGCTCGGCTGCTTGCATTTATACCTGGCCTCCGCAGCTCTTCCCCTTCTCTTCCTTCCAAAATCTATGATGTCACAAATAAGAACTATTCTGGATAGAGCATTGGGATGAAAGTCGGACAAATACCGACTTTTAACCACCATTAGATGGACTAGTGCCATGAATGGAATTTTTTTTCCAACCCACTGATGCTTGAATTACATTTAAATGATTACCAGGAGAATATTTTTGCAAACATTAAATAAAATAATTACACATCTTCAATCAAAGGCAAGCAGCGCTTGCCTTGCTTGCTCTGACGCAATGCCACTGCGTTCTAGCTTTTTTTTTTTTTTATTATTACAACTAGCTTTTCTGATTTCCTTCTAAGTTGTTGGTGTCATTACCATACCTTTCAAACGAATACAATAGATACTTGACAGATGTAGCTATATTCACCATCCTCTAACTTTGTATCATACTATACTAATAATCTTCTATATTAATAAAATAAAGAGTTTGTCATGGACATTGGGCAATATCTATCACATGCAGAGGTCTGACAAGTTAAAAAATTAGTAGCCCCTTTGCATGAACGTGTGCGCCTCCAAAGATGGAATATTAAAATTTTGATTTAGCCATTTTTGAAATTATTAAATCCTCCTGGGCTATGTCGGGTACTTCAACTAGTAGTTAATATATGGTCACAAGATTGAAACACCAGCAATATATTCAACTATCTTGCTACCGAGTAGTCAATGTTTGTATTATATGCAGAGGTTTGAAATAAATTCGATAGTCACCGGTGACTTGTCATGTCACATTTGAGAGGTTGACTCATTTAAAATTCAAAATGATAATAGTGATAAAAGCTTGATGAATCTAATTTTTTTCTGTGTTAAAAAAAAAAATTTGAAAATGTAAGTACTTAATGGGTTTTAAATCTACGAGAGTTTCTTTTCTTTATTTTATTTTTATAGTCTATTTTGTCAAAATATATTTTTATTATTAATTTTTTGAGATTTAAATTTTAGTTGTTGACCACATTTAACTTTTATTAGCTATCTAGAGACAAAGAGGTGATTGTATTTCTAAAGGCTATAGCGATATTCAAAACAAAAATTGTAAGGTTGGACTTACAAAATTTCAGTCTTTAAATTTCATCTAAAATAAATGTATTGTTTATGCATGAGAGACATTGATTATTTACATGAAAAGAACCAGAAAGACAACATAACTTATCTGAGCCTTCTCAGTGATCATAAAATAATGTAAAGGCTGTGAAGTGTGAATCCATGAAATCTGGGTCTTTATTGTAATGATCTGAGACAAATAAGTTTGTTCTAGTAAAATCACATATCACAATATGTTTTATGTAAATGTAAAACTAGCCTATGGCATGCGAGTGATTGGTAAAATTTAGATTGATGAACAAATTCTTTTTTTAACAAAAAACAACATATAAATTATTTTATATTTTACTTGCCACAACATTGATACTGTACCATTTTTCATTGCTTTGTTGCTGACCACAAGAATAAGAAATAGTCATTTTTAGTTTTTTAATATTAACTAGGAAAAATACTTTTGATTAACACAGTTTTTATGTGCGCCCTTTTTATCTACTAATGCTTCACACAAAGGAGCCCAACTAAACATTTTAAGTACATGCATTCTATCTTCCTCTGAATTTCCTGATGTACACTCTGTTCACCTTGAAAGTTAGCAGTCATTCTTTTACCGATTACACTATGGTCCTTATCTTCTAAGCTAAACCAGGAATTGGCAACCAGTCAAATCTTGCCACCATTTTTAGTTAATCGCATAAGAAAACTACATCTTTATTAAAATTCGATCTTTTTGAGTATTATAAACTCACAAATATATCAAATACACTTTCATATAATATTTTAGTGTGGCCAAAATTACCTTTTATATTTCTAATAATGTTTATGTTTATTTAGTAAGGAGTAAAAATAATTGATAGTATGGTTATATCTTCTTGTTTAATATATTTATTCCCTTCTCCTTATTTTATATATGTTTTAGTTTTTCTTCTATGACAGCGACATGTTTCGGTGATTTTTCACCATCTTCAAGTCTCATTTGTATTAAAGTTGATTAATTTTACTTCATACTATTGGAAAGTTTGTGAAATTTTATGGTTTTATATGTAATATGATCTCACTAAAAATTATTCCATATAAAACCATAAAATTTCACAAACTTTCTAATAGTATGAAGTAAAATCAATCATTTTTAATACAAATAAGATTTAAAAATGGTGAAAAATCACCAAAACATGTCGCCGTCATAGAAGAAAAACTAAAACATATAAAATAAGGAGACGGGAATAAAAATAATAAACAAGAAGATATAAGCTTGCTATCAAGAAAACAATCTTAATTGGTCATAACCGGTAAGGTTATAAGAAAATTAGATAGTTAAATATAAAATTGTACATTTTATTTATTCTATATTTCTTTCTATAAAAGCGGGAACCAAAAGTATTTGAGAAATGATTGAATTTAATGAATGAATATAAGGTGTATATACAAAAATAAAAGTAAAAGTAGAATGGAGAAACGATGGTTGATCACGGGACATTTGATAAGTTTGTAAGTCGGGATCCAAATGGTTGCCGACCTCTGAGCTACACCATAGTGGAAAATTGCAAGCAAGATAAGTTTGTTACCACCCGCTTTGGTGGCCACATGGTCTAAGGTGTCACTCTCGTAATAGATTAGACAAGGAGATCTAGGTTCAAGTCCCGGTCAGGCAAACTGAAGGTGATTTTACACCCTCCATGTTGGTGCACTTCATCTAAATTAAATCTTACTCATTTATAACACATTAGCATAATTAGTACATAGGCATATAAACTGAGCTGGTGCTAAAAAAAATGTTGCTTTCGTTCAATCTAACAACAGTGTACTTATAATTATTAAAATTGGTATGCTTTAAAAAGTGTCACGCTGTAAAAAAGATTATTTCAATATATTTGGTGTGATATTACTAGTTGTCAATTAATATCCTGTTTACTCTTTCATTTTTTGAGATAGATAATATATTAATCAGGGAAACCTTAAATTTCAAAGAATCATTTAACATAAATTAGTTTATATCCATATTGATTATAACCAGGGAGTGAAATTGGAACCAGAACCGATAACCAAAACTAACAATTATTTTTAAGGAACTAGAACAGGAACCCTAAAAATAAATTGCCTAGTAACCAAAATTCAAATCGATATGTATAGTTTTAGGTTATTATTGGTTCCTACAGGTTCTACATTTTTATAATTCTTTTGAAAAATTGAATTTAATGCCCTTCTCTCTTAAACTTAATTTTTTTTATAAAAACTCTCGTCTTGCTTTTCTCAGAATTTTTTTGTGTCAAATTATGATGTATTTAAAAGAAATAGAATCGAAACCTAATTAGAACTTTAAAAAACATGACTTTTACTTTTATTACATTGGATCCAGTACTGGAACCTTAAAATATTTAATTGAAAAACCGAGACTCATAAATATTTTGATTCGACTTCCTAATTATAACATAAACTTAACCCAATCATAACAAACCAAGTTACTACACCTTGCATATTAATTTTGCTCTCTTCATTTCAGGAGTTTGTTGTCAATAATTTAATAATAAGATTTGTAACTTAAACTTTTGAATTAATTTAATTTTCGCCGAAAAGTTTCAGACAACCTGATGTCAGCCAAATTTGCATATTAATATAAATATATAGAATGAATATAGTTATAATTCGTTAGGTTTTGTGACCAGATTTGACAATTCTGGTGGTTTTGTGGTATTTATTAGTTATTTGTAACAACTCCGTTTACCACCCTGCCATTACACTTTTGCCAACTCTGCTAACTTTAACTCATTTTACCCTAGTCTATACTTACTCTATGGCATTAGGAACTCGAAAGTTAATTGCGCCACTTACAAAAGTACACCACCTATCCCTATCTTGAGGTAGCTCTATTCAGTCCACCTCATTACACCCTACACTTATCTTGAGCTAGATCTATTCAGTCCACCTCATTACACCCTATCCCTATCTTGAGCTAGTTCTATTCAGTCCACCTCATTACACCCTATACTTATCTTGAGCTAGTTCTATTCAGTCCACCTCATTACACCCTATCCCTATCTTGAGCTAGCTCTATCCAGCCTACCTCATTAAACCCTATCCCTATCTTAAGCTAATTCTATCCAGTCCACCTCATTACACCTTATTCATATCTTGAGCTAGTTCTATTCAGTCCACCTCATTACACCCTATCCCTATCTTGAGCTAGTTCTATCCAGCCCACCTCATTACACCCTACCCTAATCTATATAATTTTTTATCATGTATTTATCCTTGACATTTAATTAATGGTAGGTTTGAAAGGATTCTTGGATTCCTTGTAAGAGGAGAGCAAAATATTGATTGAAACATTTCTATCAGAGATTTCTGCCCATTTAAGGTTTATTGATATAAACTAGTGTGCCACAACTTGGTGGGGTGTGGAACACTTGGTAAATAAAGTTAAATATCATCTAAGAATTGAATTTTTTTTATTTCATTCCCTTTTCAAAAGTAAGAAAGATAAATTTTTCCTGTGGTGTTGGCAACACTGTCTCAATTGTAATTCAGCTATTAAATTTCTATATTTTCAACCCCACAAGACTATGATTCGCCCACCAATTTTCCTCTACCCTCCCCTTAAGCTACCATTGCGACCATCTGAAACACCACAGAATCTTCAACTCTTGACTGTCATAAAAACAAAACAGTATTGTCGAATTGAAGTGGAAAGTGATTTGTGGTGTGCTCTGTCAAACATGAAACTCAATATTCAAGAACTCATGAAAACAAAACAGTGCCAGCCATCACTTTAATTTTTTGTTTGTTTTTTGTATTTTGCTAGCACTATGCTTCCAGTGTTACATTGATTTTTATATAAAATAAAGAAGTTACAAGAAAACGATACTTTTTAGATTATTTTTAATGGTCCAAAAAATTAGCAAGAGGGGGCCGGGAGTAGAAATTTGATAATCTACCAAAGAGGGTATTAGCTGAAAAAGATTGAAAACCATAGATATAGACCTTTATGAAACCCAGGTATCTAATCACTGACGTCATGTTTGATAATTCGTGTCCATTCAAATTATTTTAATAGCCTATTGAGTCCTACCAGTTATTCTCTCAAAGTGGCAATAAATTCTGCAAAACGTTTCAAACATTCACCTCTAAGGATATAACCCAAACACTAGTTGAAACTAACATAACACTTAAATAGTTTAAACTTTAATTAAATTAATTTCATTAGGCTAGATTAAAGATTACATGGACTGAACTGGATGTAAACCAAGGATGATTATTTATTGTGGTAAAGGTAGCAAATATGAGCCTTGACTAATTATATTTAGCACTTTGATAGACCTTGGCCCAACTATTGAATCAACCTAAACGTTTTTGAGATTGCCCATGCCTAGGAATAGTATGTGTCGATATTAGATTTTAAATGAAAACGTTGGACTGTGAAAAAAAAAATGTACATTTCAGTCCAATTCCTTTTGTGGGTAAATAATGTACTTTTCTGTGACAAAAAATGAAAAGAACGAGCTTACTTGTTTTATCTCTGTTTTTAATACTTGAACACATGTAGAATTTAGCTTCCTGTTTTATGTACTGTACTTTCTCTGTGTGTAGGACACAATTGACTGATCGACATATTTACTTGTTGACCTAATATGTTAATTGCACTAATGTGTTCCTTATAAGTAAAAATAAAGTTCTCTAGTATTAAGAAACTAAGTGCAAATTGTATTGCTATGTGAATCTCAAATGGTGTCATTATACCAAACAAAATCATCCTCTAGAGCAGGGGCTCTTAGCTTCATTTTTCTGCGCCATGAACTCTTTTAGCACTCTTGTGGAGAATAAGGACCCCTTCTCATAATAATGTTTTAAAGTCATAAAATAGTCAAATTTTTATAAGAAGTAAAGTCAAAATAATACAAACATTATATCCTATCCCTATCATGAGCTAATTCTATCCAGTCCATCTCATTACACTTTATCCCTATCTTGAGTTAGTTATATCCAATCTACCTCATTACTCCCTATCCCTATCATGAATGAAATATAGTGTTCTCTGGGTTTAAAAACCCTCTCTATAAAACATTGGTTCACAATATTTTAAAATTAACTAGGTGGAAAGAAATAATTTGTTAGGTCTAAAAGATCTAGATACAGACTGAATCAAAGACTATAAAGTTTGTAAGTTCCAGTCTAGCAAGATTTCCCTGGCTGACTTAATATTGTCTTTGGTTGTATATTAAGGGTTAGCATGACCTTCCCACAAATAAACTAAACTATCGTTTGAACATTTTTTTTAAAGATGCTTGGCAAAAAGAAAAGTATTTTCATGTATGTTACTAAAATTCAAGTGTGCCACTAATTTATATAACTACTCTAAATTAAGTAAGATCTTTTGCTGTGGATTATTTTTTGCATACCTTCACTTTGCAACAAAGTGATGTTGAAAAACAGCAAACTTAACCTCCAACTTTATATGAGGCTATTAAAATAAATTATATGATGGTGTATAAATATGTTCCATATTTGGTGACAAAAATGACCAAAGATACCAGATAGCTTCTTTAATAAATCAAAATCTTGTTGATTAAAACTATGATTTTGTTATGAGTCCTAAAAACTAGGATTTTTAATTGAAGAAATTACCCGAAAGTAGAATGTATTTGTAGGATAATGGTGGAAAAGATGCCACTTTGCTCTTAGATATCATAATTTTCAAATTAAGATTCAAAACAGTGTTGGGATTAACTCTTAAGAAAAATATATGAAAGTTTGAAGAATGGAATTGTATATGACACACAACAGTAGCAACCTTGGAGTAATTTTTGGCATAATTGGTAACCTCTAAAGGTACTACATTTAAAACTAAAATTGGGAGAATATGTTTAATGGCTCTCCTAAAAAAAAGTTTTAACCGAGTTGAAAGGAGATACCTTAAACAAGTCATATTAGAAAAAAAGTGGTATAGTTAGTACTACCAAAATATGGTTTGATTCTGCTATAAAAATTGAATATAACAGATAGTTTATAAATATGGCATCCTTTCTTTTATGAAGCTTGCAAATTAATGTTACACATAGTTCCCGGTACTACTTATATAAGAATTTTAATTATTATTTGTAATAGAGTGCAAGAAAGAAGTATAGAAACACACAAAATGGAGGTAACACTATGATTTTAACAATGTTAAGAAGACCTGCCTCGGTGGCATAGTTAGCTAACGCGCAAGTTTCTTGTTGAGCTAGACTGCTGAGGACAGGGAGATCGAGGTTTGAATCTCTGTCGGGTGAATTGGTGGGGGGCAGAGGGGGGGTTCCTAAATGGTTTTCCACTCTACCTCCAATCAAATACGGGTTCACTTCAACTATAGTAAACCTTCCCAATTCCTAACCCATTAGAGTAATTAGTACTTAAGCGTATAACCCAAACTAGTAGTAAGATGCGTTGCTAAGTACAATGTTAAAGAACACAGTTAACACTAAACATTGCTACCATTGAACAAAGAAGATTATCGCCCAATCCATTTGTGTTGAGCATTAACACCCCCTTCTGATGAGCTTCAATATAATGAAACTTACGTCGAGGGATCGAGTGGTAATGATTGATTTTCTTCAAGAGATAACCATTACTGCGTTGCTCAGTGTTAGCATGGTAAAGTATGTAATATGTTCTTTTTTAATTGTTAAAAAGCCATTTTATGATAGATATCTTTTAGTTGTTTCTTCCAACCTTTTCTTGTTACTTCTATCATATACAATAAAACAAATTAAAAAATATTTCCTTTAATATAAATAATTAATATAATCAGTAATCACATATTTAAAATTTATTGCATTTTATACTGAAAATGTACAATATTTACAATAGTAATTCATATCTATTAACCAGATATTTGTATTGCCGCTAAGGACATAAAAAAAGAAATCATGTTTACATTGCAGGGAGAGGGGGGAGAATGGAATGACAGATATTTTAAGGAAGAGGTAGTCCGAGTGTTTTTCTCACTATTCTTTCTGCTATTCTGTTGAATTCATCTCTATCTTCGCGCCACATTTTTGCTGCGTCAACATTGGCACCACTTTCATCATTTGGTTCTGAAATTAATACATTTTATATTACTTTTAAAGTTCAAATATTACTATTTGATATATAAAAGGCCTAATATAATTTGGTGATTATTTTATCATAAATTTAGTTAACTTATACAAAAACTCAATGTTTTACTTCATACAAGTTTCTTTAATGATTATGCATAAATAAATCTTCATTTCACTTTATCTAAGAAAAGGAATATAACATAGATAAATTTTTTTTTTTTGCCCACTTTGGTGGTCACATGATCTATGGTGTTACTCTCGCCGTACACTAGACTGTAGATGACAGGGAGATCAAGGTACCACTCTTGGTTGGGTGTACTGAAGGTGGTTTTTTCAAAATGATTTTCCATGCAAATGTGGGTACACTTTCTCTGAATATAACCTTCTAATCCCTAAAATCATTAGCGTACTTAGTACATAAGTGTATAACCTGAATGGGTAGTAAGACATGGTGCACAAATATATGTAGCCTACTAATTATTCTGGCGAGGAAGGTTAGATTTAGTGTTAGATAGTGTACTCGCATTTGTGTAGAGGGAGAGTAGAAAACTATTTAAAAGCTCAGTACACCCAACCAAGATTCAAACCCGGATCTCCCTGTCATTGAGAGTCTTGTCTTTTGAGAGTGTGATACCTTAGACCGAAGCAAGTTAAATATTTACTAAATAAATACCTAGGTACAACTTTTCTACAGTGTTTATGTTACATGGCATTTAAAGAAACTACACATTTCCACACAGAATATGTATATTTTGTATGATGGTGTACATGGTAAGTAAAATGATCAATACGCTGAAGTTAAGATGGGTTGACCTGACAACTAAGGGCTGTCTCATCTCTGGAGTCAACTTTTTCTTTTTCAGATGTTTAACATGCACTTTCTGAGCTGATTGATTATATCAGCACCAGGGCCACATTTAGAAATATGGCACCCCTAGGCAAATGAGCTGCCCCCCTCATAACTCCCTCCCACTAAAACACCATACTGTTATTTATTATAGAACACAAATAATAATGTAGGCCTATTTATTGTATACCCCCTGTAATTATATGACAATTGTGCAAAATTGTTGTGCTTGTTTATATCTGGCACGACTTCTCTTATGAGTGACTCAATTATTAACTGACAGATGGCAATAGTAGACCCAATAGAACTCTAACCATACACTAGCACTCTGTAACAAGCAAGTTTCAGCTACAGCTGAGTCCACCTGTGTTGTTTTAGTGAAACTTATGTTCATTCATGTTGAAGACAAGGGTTTTGGTTTCAAATCTTGTGACACCTCGGAAAGGGCGCTGCTGTAAACAATTTGATATTTTTTAATTTTGCGCCCCCAAAAATCTCACACCTTAGGCACGTGCCTAGTCTGCCTAGTGGGTTATGCGGCGCTGATCAGCACACAACTTATAGATTTACCTTAAATGTAGAACAGACACAACATCCAGCCCCCGACTGTTAATTCATCACTGTGAAAGGGTAAATCCACATTTAACTAATGTTAAGTTTTTCAAGCATGCAGGGAATCGAAACCAAGACCCTTAGCTCAGTTGAAAGAGACATGCTACTGACTAAGATAAGGTGTCGGTCTGGAGTCAACCAAAATTCCAGTATACGACTAGACTAACATACTGCATCGGAGGTCACATGGTTAAATGTGCCACTCTCATGTTATAATAGGATTACTATTTACTGAGAGGTCGGGGTTCAAATCCTGATTAAAATTCTACCGTCCTCATCCCTATTCTCTAAGTGCAATGAGGGTGACTACTCAAAAATTAGAATAAAATTCGAACATAATCAATCCACAGTTTTTCTGGCAAAACAAAACAAAAAAAACCTTGATTTTTTTAAAATGCTTTTTCCTTCAGTATGAACAAATGATTCTTAATTATTTATTTCGAGGTGTTTGAACACACCACCAAAGTTTAACTAGTACCGTAGCAAGTCTTGTTAATAAGAATCTTTCCAAGATATTTAAAGTGGTCCTTGCCTGGATTGTTTAAATTAAGATACCTCTAGAAGCTGTTTATATAGAGTGGTCCTCACCTTTAAATTCCCAACAGATGGCAAAATTCCTGGTTTTCCTTATCAGTGAGCACCTGTTAATGTATGTGCCTAGCACAAACTACCACTAAGATACAGACCGAATGCAGAATTGGCTGGCACCCAAATCTCAACTTTGAATATGGTACTAAGTGATAGTGTTGAAAAAAAAAATCAGGCTTTTTTTTATTTTATAAGATAATATGTATGCTATTCAATTAAACCAAAAATATATTAATTATTCGGGATCCAGGGAAATTATTTTAATTTTAATATAGTAAGGAAGGGTGTAATAAGAGACATAAAAAATTAAAACAATAATGCAACAATACCGTAGGCCTATAAGCTAGCAGGTTGAAAAAATAACTCTGTAGAAGGAATATAAAGTGGTGGGAGGGGAGACCATGCATCAAACTACTGGCAAGCCAGCTGTAGAAGTGATTTGTTGCTTTCTTTACTTGAAGATAAAAGGTAAGAACTTTAGTTATCTCATTTGCTTTTTTGACAAATTATTATTTCTAGGGCTTATCATTAATACAGTGTAGGTACCTTAAAATGATATTATCCCAAGTGAGTTGCTAGTTGTACATATTATTTTGTTCAACCAATAAAAACATATTTTATAACTTGAGTCTTGTATAAAATCTCTAATTTCAGAACTTGTGTATAACACCATATACAAATCAATGTATTATTTTTGGGTTTGAACCAAAATGTTTTCAACAGAATGACTAACCATTTTCAAAAATTAATAAGACAATTTCTTTAGTATGCAAAATATAATAAGTGGGTTTTTAGGTGGTTTTATTTGGGCTGAGTAAAATTATAACAACCCTGCTTAGTAAACTTACCTGCTAACATGCTGACAACGGACAAGAGAATCTTTTCCACACTTTGAACAGGACTCCATCTTTCTGCACTCGACTCGTAGCCCATGGGATCATCTCCAGGTGCATGGAGAATCGAGATACACACACGACCGTCAGTATAAACTGTAAACAAGATGATTGTGCACAAAACCTTTCAGAATATAGCCTTAGAAAGAAAAGAAAATTAATCCAGTGGAATTAAATCTCATAACAAATAGTTTTGTAACCGTTCAAAAAATGGATAATAGTGTTAATGTGTGCTATGATGGTTTATAATATAAAAGAGGACTTACTATTGGGATGGAACATTTCACATGTGAACTGCATCTTTGGTGGACTCAATGGATAGTCTGGAGGAAAGTTTAATTTGGCTGGAAACACCCCTCCTTCGAAACATGTACCTTCAGGACCTCTAGAGGAATAAAAAGCAACTAAAAAATTAGGCCTTATAACCTTTTATAAATTATTATTAGAATAATACTGCATTTCAAAATAACATTTTTTAATATTGCGTCTTACTACATGTTAGGGATTACATTATGTATTAAATTACACTAATGTGTTGGGGATGAAGGTTAAATTTGGAGGAAGTATGTATGCATTTGTGTGGAGGGAGATTGGAAAACCATTAAGGACAAACCATCCTAGGTACACTTGAATGCGATTAGAACTCTTTAACTTCCCGTCATTTGGAAGTTCAGTCTATTGATGGTGTGACGCCATATACTATTCGACCACCGAAGTGAATCAGAATGACATTAATATTGTATTAGCCTAGCTGTAGGACCTACTTTGAATTGTCCTAATGGAGGAATAGGCACTAAAAGATTAATGAAATTTGTCATAGGGGAGGTTGAGCCAATAAGAACCAGGGTAGTAAGAAACATTATTTTTCTTAGTGGGTAAATCTGAATAAATTTCACAAGGTAATGATTGAGACCCTTTATCCAAAAACTGTAAAAAATGTGTTGCATTGTTTTTTTAACTTTTTTTGTCTGACAAAATGTCAACTGAAAACTTTATTGACCCAAAGTTGAACTTTTTGCAAAAATGTTTTTCTCCAAACTTTGATAAGATTTTTTTTACCAGAGTTTATGGGCAATTAAACGGGCTTTTTGTGGATTTTTTTTATTTCTCTCTCATAAATAGGAAAGAGAAAATATTTGGACTTATCACCCCATTTTAAAGGGTATTTAAAGAATCATTTATTTTTCTTCTTTTGAGATTAATTTGTAGTTTGTACAGTACACTAAGCTTTTTTTTAAGCTTAGAAATGTAGCCTATTAAAAAATCATAATATGTCCTAAGTAAAGACTGTGTTTAAATAATGAGATGATATTTATTTCGTGAGGACCCTCAGGTGATAGATGTATAAGAAAAAAAAATCTGAGCTCCAGGCCCAAAACTGTCTTGTGTTGGCCTATTTTAAAATTGGGTGCATGTTTCTTAGTACACCATCCTCTCCTACATAACAAATCTAGCCCAATACTAGGAAATTACTGAATCCACAAACTTTGCTTATGTTTGTAAAAATACAACTCACGTAATAAGAGCTTCCCATTCAAAAAAGTTTTCTTCATTGATAGGACCTGCTATTATACCTTCTGGTGGATTCAAAGTGAGCTCTGAAAATTATTTCAAAATGTTAATGCAAGTTACTTTTCACTTTAAACTAATAATAAATAAATTAACTTACATGTTTATTTAACCAGGTCAGAATAATAACATTGTGAATAAAAATATAAAGCATGTCTGGGAGGTATACATACTTATTTTGGTTTGTGTGTGTGTGTGTGTGTGTCTATAGGCTACATTAATTATGCTAATGGGATATAAATGATAGATAGGTAAACATTTTAGAATAAATATACCTACATTTTCATAGAAGGATCCTGGGTAACAATTTAGAAAAAACTATACTCAGAACACCCAAATGAGATTCAAACCCCGCTCCTCTACATTCAAAGGAAGAAATAAATATGAAATTTAAAAAATGGTCGCAATGAAGAATATTCGTTTAATTTTTAATAGATAAAAAATAACAAAATGTATGGTGTTAAAGGAAAAGTTATCTCATTATTTTTTTATCATGTTATGTTTTACTAACTGTTAAGATACTCCCTATTCATAAATTATAATTACTCTAATGGGGTTGGAATGAGAAAGGAAGCAATTTAGAGGTAATATACCTGCATTTAAGTAAAAGTAAGGGAAACTACTTAGAAAAAAACCATCCTTAGTAGACCTGACTGGGATTCAAACTTTGATCTCCCTGCCATCATCAGGCCATTCTAATATGAGAGTCACACCTAATAACACACTGCAACTGAAGCAGGTAGCCTTGGTATCTCATTAATAGATTACTGGTAACTAAATAAAGCAATTCATCAATAGTTCCTGGGGCATTTAAGGCTAACACTTTGGACGATCTATTTAAGTTTCTAAATTAATTGTCATTTGGAAAAGCTTTTCAAATACTTCTGGATAAAATGATAGACCTAAATATGAGGTTCTTGTTTACAAACTATTCAAACTCATGGACAGGTTGGGTGATCATTATAGTATAAGTTATTTTTCAGCACCGCATCTATCGGCATTTAGTATCACTAATTGGGTATGGATAAAGAAGGACTAGTAAAAAAATGTACACACAATTATGTTGAGAGAGGAAAACCATTTAGGAAAAAATTGAATTTTTGGAATTATGATTAATAATTATGTTTTGTAATACTTTAATTATTGTAAACATCCCTTTTCAATAAAGCAGGGAAAAGCGTTCTAGACCTGAGGATGGCGTTTGTTTTTTGCCATAGGCCTAAATACTTTATGTGAAGGATTCTTAGTTCTATAATATTTAAAGGGTTTGATAAAATATATTTTATTTGAAAATTTGGTTGACCTGTGAGCTAAAAGTAATTACAGTATTTAAGTAATGGTCACCGAGTGTAATGCTCCAGTATTTTTTAGTATGAAGTTTTCCTTAAGATAAAATTTAACATAGGTCAAATGCCCAGTCTACAAATTTGTGAGGAAAAGAATGACAAGCAAGAACAAATATTTTTTTTATTAATTTCTTAGAGGCTCAACTAATTTTAAGATGTTTAAAATAAAATAATAATTATGAGTTTTTGAGTGTTATTATAAAAATTAAGGCATCCAAGTGAACTACAACAAATGCAGCTTTTAAATTAAAGATGAAAAAATATGTTTTAGTACCTACGTTTATATTCGGCCATTAACCTTCTCAGAGCTGAACCTGCCATTTTGACAACAAGTAAACAAACAAATAACGTTAGTCGTTACAGAGCGACAGCGAACCCATGACAAGCATTTCTTAACAAATGGTAGTATAAAAATTCTGATCAAGATTAATAAATTTACAAATAGATATAATTTTCAAAACATTTGAAAATTGTAAAGTTATTATAAAATGTCATATTTACTTTGTACTCAATACATAATTGAAATTACTCTGTGGTATAGAAGGTTTGAAGGTAGAAATTAATTTTAGAGAGAGTTTCAAAGATTTGGGTAATATTAAAATGATCTTATTACAATTGAAGATTCGTATGATTGATATGAATAACATTTTGTATTTTTTATATAAAGCAATTACATTGAATTGTGATGTCAAACGTTATAAATGAGGAGATATAATAAAATTGTCATTAAATTCTAGGACACTATCTCTCTCCCTTATTTATGGACACTATTGACAAATATTCAAGACTGTTGAGGTCACTATGTGAAGAAAATGGAACTCAATGCTTGAACTGAAGCAATATTTGATTTATTTGACCCAAACATTTTTAATACCCATATTTATATGCTAGTTTCGAGAATAATTTAATTTCAAAGTTATTTTTCTAAAAGTTTCCAAAAGAACTAGCTATCACATGTCTCTACAGTTATTATAGTTAATAGTCCCCATCATGTGTTATCTTAAATACAGAATTTTCACTGATTTTATAATTTTTCATACTTTATTTGAGGCGTGTAGTTGCAAAACTCGTTCAATCCATAAAAATTAAAAAAAGAGTTAGTGATGGTGTTGCTATCTTTTCCAAAACCTCTATTGATTTATCATATTCTTGAGATTCAAAACCTGCTCTTTCCCCGTCTATTTAAGCTTTGAAAAGTGAGTGTAGTTGCAAAACTTGCTGAATCCATTACATGTTTTGTTTCAAAACTATTTAAATCCAATCCTTTATTTTGTTTCAAAACTAATTGAATCCCTGTACGGCAATGGCGT
>CABFWB010001734.1:99747-131826 GCA_902151455.1 Timema bartmani | reverse complement strand
CTTGTTGCCTGGAAAGCTTCATATTCGTTGGAGCAGCTAGTAAAGTAAAATGTGGAACCATCATATAAGTTTGCACATACTATTAAATAATCAGTATTAATTAAAGTACTTAAATGCTCTAGACACAAAATATTGAATGATCCGAAAACAAATTTCCAAATACTAGTAAGCTAGTAATCTGAAGCTTTATAGGTTAATTGTATTTAAATTCCACCAATGAAGTCGTAAGGGATTTGGTGGCAAACTACCTCGTACATGACTTTGTTCAAGCCCTTCTTAAAGTCACTGACGTACACCAGCAATTTGCTAGATGTTTATTTACTGAGATATATTGTACAGGCGTGGCTTAAACTTCACACAATCTCGTTTATAGAAATAAACTGCTAATTTTAGTCAAACTAATTTATTTATTAAACATGCATTCAATTTCTATAAATGAACACCGCTAAGATAGTTTATCCATGCATTATCTGACACAGAGTATCTATTCTCAATCTAATAATAGTAAGAAGTTAAACCATTTATTTAAACACTAAAACGATCAATAATATTTTGTTCAATATAAAATTTCCATTTAAACATATATCACTTCATAACTTACCACATAACAGCATTTTAATATCAAAGCAAGAGTTCAAGCTAGATCCCATTTTATACAACTCTTTTATCTTATAGTGCGAGGATTTATTTTAATGCAATAAAATATGACTTTATCATTTGGGGAGCTTAAAGCACTAGAGAGGATAATTATATTAATATAGTGTTAATATTCCCAGTGAGGCAATTATTTATTCTACTAGGAAAGTTATAGTCGATATAAAATCTAATTGATCCAAATATATATTTAAAAACATTTGTATTTCCCTTGGTATAAGTGTTTGCCGACTAAATATGTAGATCGAATAGTGATCTGTAAACCATTATATAGCCTTCCTAACTACTTTAATACAGCATTATACTTATTTGGGACCCTAAGTTAATTAATATATCGTGGTTTCAAATGGAACCCGAGAATGTATCTGGGAAACACAACTATAAATAATAAATAATCTCTCTCACAAAGCTATCAAAAATCAAAAACATGAAATACTTCAACGGTATTTTAATATTTTAAACCAATAACCGAGTATTTTTTTTTAGAATACAAATTTTAATATTGCTGTATATATGGAATTTCCCCAATTTGTGCATAACAACATTTAAAAAATGATGCTACACGACTTCATTCATTAGAGAAAATAAAGGAAATTCACACGGCGCATTCTCATTTCTCATTTAAATGGTAGGAAATTTGATTAACTCACACTTTGTTTGCACCATCCTTCCCTTTTCTAGCTCTACTTCCTTGCTAAACAAAAAAACCTTCACATTTTTACCAACCTTTCCATCATTTTCTCAACACCTATTCCCTTCTCTTTAATTTGAGTTTGGCTCCTTTTCTCGTTCTCTTTTTTGAACGTTCAGATATTCGCCGCGTTGTCAAGTTCAGTTATTCGTTCCTCTTTTCTCTCTCTACTTACAAACCTTTCTATTTTTCCTCCCTCTATCACACCATTTCCCTTGTTTCTTCCTTTAAATGAAATTAGTTAACTCGTGAAATAGTAGTGGGAGATATTACAACATTTTGTTTTTGTTGTTGTTTAATCTAGTAGTCCATGGGTCCAAAATTCACAAGTTTTGTCTTTTATAGTTTGAGATCAAACAGTTTAAATGATTCATGAACTTTTGATATTTTTGGTAAAAAAAAAAAGAAGCAATCTGATAAGATGTGGGTGTGAAAAGTAACACAGATAACGAGGTAGTGAGTGTTGTTAGTTTAGACTTGCGACGAGAAAAATAGAAAAAATAAAGTATGTTATATTCATTTTCGTTGGGGGAAGGCTATAAGACCATAATTTGGTAACTTGATCACAACTTTGTCAACTCACATATTAAATCTTGACTGTAGTCTATCAAGTAAATAGAAAATACAAGGGGATGGTCTACAGTTTTAATTCATATCAATGGTACGTGCTCTAAGGCATTAGCTTCGTATTGTCTAGTTTGCCAGTGAAGGGGAAGTCATGGTTCGAATCCTGGATCAGTGAACAAAGAGTATTTATTTTCTAAAAGGTTATAAGCTCTTCAACCGTGTAAATGTTGGTACATGAATCTGAAATTCTACCTTTGTTGATGCCTACCCTATTTGTGTGAATATTTGGCTAGTTTTAAAGTTTATCTAATAGCAATGCAAAAAAATAAAACAAACTATAAAATAGATTTTATAACTAGTTTCAAGCCACCTATTACTTTCTGTCCTTGGTATACGCATTTCATTTTACTGATTTAGAATAAATGTAGTTACACTCGGGTGGAGAGAGAGTGAAAGATTATAAATAAAAAATCCAGCCAGGAGTTTATCTGGCAAGGATTAGAACCAAAACCTCTCTGTCAAAGGCAAGCCAAGCTAGATGATATTGGCACTAAGGTGGAATTAAAGGTGACTCATGTAAAGTCAATGTTCCTGAAATGTTTATATTAATTTTTTTTTTGTTCTGCCAAAACAAATAAATATTGCCCAAGTAGAAATATATATTTTAATTTTCTTTGCTTGTTGATATCAACATTTGTTTAATATCTGTCATCAAGGCCGCATTTATAAATATGGCGCCCCTAGGCACATGAGATGCAAGAGCTACTCCCCCTCCCCCCTCCTTACAACCCGTTCCCACCAAAACATCATATTGTTATTTGTTAATGAACTCAAGTAGTAATGTTGTAGGCCTACTACTACTTGCTACTATTTACAGTATATCCCCTATAATTATATGACCACTGTGTAAAATGGTTGTGCTCGTCTGTATCTGTCACGGCTTCACGTATGAGTGACTCAATTATTAGCCGACAGATGGCATTAGTAGACACAATAGAACTATAACAATACACTAGCACTCTATAAAAAACAAGTTTCAGCAACAAGCTACAGCTGAATCCACGAGTAGTATTTTTTAGTGAGTGAGTGTTGAAGACAAGGGTTTTGGATTTCCCATCCTGTGACGTCATACCTCGGAAAGGGCGTTGCTGTAAATATTTTTTTTAATATTGCACCCCCAAAAATCTTGCGCCTAGGCACGTACCTAGTCTGTCTAGTGAGTAATGCGACGCTGTCTGTTATGATTATAGCGGCTTTAGATGACAAACTTTTTAAATGAAGAGAAAAATTTAACAATAAATTACAGAACATCTTTGACAGATATTCAACTAATGTTGATATCACCACACGAAGAAAATTAAACTCTATATTTCTAATGGGGCAATATTTGATTTAATTTGACCAAAAAAGTTTTCCTATTGAATATCAAAAAACTTCTACCCGTACTCGTGTGACCTACTCTCTTAAATTAAGACCGCATGCCCATTGCCTACCAATACTTGTATCTGACTAATGAATGTGAATGTAAAGTGCAACCCCCCACCCCTTCACTTTGTTTTTTTAACCACAAATGACAGTTCATGTGCATCCATCCATGTTTTAAAACATCCATTGCTTATCAAAGAATTCATAGCGCAATTCTCTTTGAAAATAAAGTTGAAATATTTATATAATAAATAAATTCTGACTTTTATATTGGCTTTCTTAAGCATAGTTCTAACATGTTAAAACAACAAAGAGAATGACTAACGCCCCATTCGCCTTCTTGCCAGGTTGAATTCGCTTTATGGTTTATTTCTCGCAGCAGCCCCGTTTTACTGCGAGAAATACCTTTGTAGCGGCCAATTTTTATTATTGCATGTTAATTTTTTTCCCCCCTGAGTTATGCTAACAGTATTTAACCGAACCAAAATAAAGGGGTGGGAGTGAGGAAGGTAAAATTCAAATGAAATGTGCAAACATTTTTGTGTAAGTATAATGGGAAAGCGTTATTTTAAAGAAAACACCGTACATATACCCAACAGAGAATTGAGACCCATTCATACAATCATGTATATATAATTATATATACATACATACACACATATATATAGAGTAGCCCCATGGCTTCTTTGGTGTTGACAGAAGGCTCACAGCTGACAGCTGATTGCTTTGAAAAGTTACCAGACCAAATTAGGTATCCATACGCCGAACCATATGATCTGCAAAAACATGTGTTTAGCAGCTGTCACTTCTGACAGTCAAAATTTAGGTATATACCTAAATTTTGACTGTCAGAAGTCAGCTGTGAGCTGTCAGTCAGCACCAAAGAAGCCATGGGGCTACTGTACATACATACACACATACATACATACATACATACATACATACATACATACATACATACATACATACATACATACATACATACATACATAAACATATAGACATACATACATACATACATACATACATACATACATACATACATACATACATACATACATACATACATACATAAACATATAGATAAACATTTACATACACATATAGATTCACATCTACATACACATATACATACACATATACATACACATACACATACATACATATGCATATATACATGCTTAATTAAGCATTTCCCTTACAGGGTAGGTGAAAAACTGTAAATATAGCTAAAAAACCACCCCATGTTTAATCCATCCTCACTAACTTTCTCCACACTTCTCTATCCTTGCATACTTCCTTCAACATCCATACACCAAGTCATACACGCTCTTTTATTATTAAAACTCTTAATGTCAATCTTTTTCATACACTCGTCTATAACAGTTATCCACGTCTTACATGTCCTACCCCTTCCTTTTGATCCACACACTCTACCTTCATATATTTGCTTCGTTACTCCTTTCAGCATCCCCAAACCAATATAAGGCGCTTCTTTCACATTTACCTCTTGGATTCCCTTTCCTTCAACACCCTTTCATTACTGATTCTGTCCAGACGAGTTTTTTTCACATACATTTATTAAATATCTCATTCCTACTGCATTCTTCTTACTCTTGTGTTTCTCCTGACAAAATCATTCTTCACATCTGTAAAACAATGTTGGCGTTAACACACTTTTATTTACTGCCATCTTTTCCTCTTTCGATACTTCTTCGTTCTTTGCAATAGTCCGTATAAATCCATCTATTTTCCAAGTTGCATTCAGCCGTCTGTCAATTTCACCATCTACCCTTTCATTTTAATAGAACTTTCACCCATATACACAAAATCATTAACTTGTTCTAACAGTTTTCCATTTATACTAAACATGACAATAATATCCTGATCCGTACTTATAAAAAACCATCACATTAATTTTGGAGATCCATTCTACCTGTCGTCACATTCAAACGATTTAACGCATTCTGAATTTCTATAATTGCTTTACTTTACTAATGGATGTTAATAACAAAAAAACGTTGTTACTAAAATTTACTAGAAAGATAATACTATGAATTCTACAAACTCTATTTAATCTCAGTTTTGACCCTGTGGGGGCTCTAACTATTACAGAACAAACTAGTTCCAAGCCTTACCCACATTTTCTAATGAATGCATATGTTATTAGACAACTATAAAACGTTACCAGATTTATTTTTACTTACTAATGCCTCAACTCATTTTTTCTACAGGTGTCACTTTATATAGATAGTGTCAACACCTATAAAATAACAATAATAGTACAGTAGCAGGTTAAATTTAATACGTGTTTGTATTTTTTTAAAGTGCTCCAATTGTGTAGTCTCAATGAAATCTATGCAAAGTTTGAATATTGATGCAAAAGAACTGATTGATTTTATTTTTTAGGATTGTCAATTATAACTTTGTAGTAAAGTATGAACTCAAATCGATGATTTATATAATTTTTGTAAAGAAGCGTTGGCTAAAGGTAATAGTTAAGAAGACGATTATTTTATACCATTTCATCTAAAGTTTTAGTCTACTCATTTTCAAAATGTTAGCTACGCCACTAGCCGTATTTAAAAACTGAAGATGTGGCTGATACGAGCCAGTATTTTTGGTTTAGCTAGTAGCGTGTGGTTGAATATTGCTCTGCCTAATCCTTGATTGCTCAATGTTTTGGTACTGTTAGGAGGGTGAGGGATGGGAGAGAAGGATGGAGGCTGGCGGAAGGTTAATGTGGGGGCGTGGGGGGGGCGGTGGCTGGGGGCGGGGAGAACAGAGGATGCTGGGGGCACGCAAATATGGTTCTGTTTAACGGCTCGGCAGGAAACGCCCTGCACGCTTCAGGACAGGTTGAATTCCACGGAGGAAGCGAGCACTGCCAACACGCTACACATTATTACCGGGGAAGTTTTTTTTTTATTTAACGTGAAAGTTGAGGTTTTGTCTAGATCCTATTTTGTAAAGTTTTTTTTTTGTGAAAAAGTTGCTAGATCTATTTATATTAGGACCTACATACCCAAAATTTGGTTTAGAGAGCCTATTATTTGGAACAAAACCTTTAACCAACCTTCTAGTGATTATTTATTTTATTTTTTTCCTGAGGAGGTTTGATATACTACTTGTGTGCTGTGAATAATAACAAGTTTATGGTTAAATAACTACCATCTGGTTAGCCAGATAATTTTACTTTCATCCGACCTTTCATGATTCACTGAAACCGAAAAAGTTTTTTTTTTTTTCCTCGATGCTGTTTGTGTGTATTTCGGCCTAGAACCGAAACAATTTTACCGATCGGGCTAAGATTTGGTATCTAAGGTTTTCATAAGGTTCCCTCCTATAAGTTTTGGAATAAGATTTCTTACCCTAAAATTAAGGGTTGTTTACTGATAGGCGAAAAAGAGAAAAAAATCGATGTTCTTAAAATCCACTCTAGATACAAAATTTAATCAATATAGTTAGAAACTTTTGCAATAAAACAAAATGGTTACTTTCGTTTTCTTTGTGAAATTACTTTGAGGGTACTTTACATAAGCAGAAATTACCAATTTTTATCATATCCACGTAACTATTTGAGATATGATGTCAATCTTATCATTGTAAAGTTATATTAATATTAAAAATAAAAATCTTTAATTTGAATATATTTTAATAAAACTAATATTATATCAGCTATAAAATATATATATTCAGGGAGATGTTTTAAATGTGAAATTATTATTATCTTCTTTGTTGGACAGAGATGTTCCTCTTTTCTCAACGTTTTTGTAACAGTGTATATTATATCATGTGTGCTCTTTAGTTAAGTGTTGCTCTCTCAATGTATAAGGTTTAGTTTCACAAAGCTTAAAAGTTTAAGTAGATATCTCTATTTTAAGATAAAATATATAAAGTCTGTGAGGTGCATGGTACCATTTATTTTTTCCATCATGCGAGAAAACGAGGGTAAGCTGTTTGCACACGCTCACTATTGGACGGAATGACATCACTATCTTATTTCATCGCGTATCACAAACCGTTAGGTCTATAAGCACATACAATAAATACTCAATGTGTCTGGGATGAGTAAGGTAGAATTCTAAATAAAATGTGCCCACATTTGCGTTGAGGTAGATTGTTTTGTCATTTAATAAAAATAACTCGATACACCAGACACCCTAACCTCCCAATTACTGCCATACCTTACCAAATGAATGTTTATATTCATACCATGTGTTCATCGTTTAGGGTGACGTCACTTTTTAAACAAACATTTCAACCACTTCATCCGGTGTGAGTTTAATTTACATCATATCATTCATTGCCAGTGACAAGCCATTTAGCGCCGGGAGATAGAATGAATAAGCAATACTACGTACAGCTCTGCAGAGTAGGTTGCATAACATAATTCCAAGCCAGGCGTTAAGAACGAACTAATTCCAGGTGCTATATCTATGTTGGAGATTTTACTAAGCTGACTGACCACAGGTTGGAAACAGTTGAATAGTTGATGATGATTCTGATGCATCTATGTTGTGAAAGGAGAAGAGGTGTAAAAAGAGGGTCTATGTATTTTATTGCATCTTGTCATGACAGACTTGTTTGGTGTGATCATATTTTCTCTGAAAAAAAATATCTTTACACACCAAGGGTAATTATTTATGTTTATGCTCACTATTATGAGCTCCTAATTCCTTAACAGTTCTACACCCACACCACGTAATGTGCTATTTGTGACCATGGGACTGTACTGATTGTTTTACTTAAAACACATACACTCAAAGTATAATGTTCCAATTTACAGATAAAATACAGTATTTACGTCATTGTTTAGCGATATTAATAAATTAATTATTTGAGTCAGTCATATATTTCACACATCTCATGCCAATTGCAGTTAGACTAAACCATAAGTAACTGTCAATTTAATTTTAGAAATTTTATTTTAATATACATAGTAGTAAACAGAAAATAAAATTATCATTTAAAACGTCTCTGATAAAATATATAACAATTGTTTAGTTATTATCATAATTAATTGCCATAGGTAAGTAAATATTATTTCTTAGACAAAAGAACAGACAGGAAAATAAACCTAGTAATCTAAACTAGTTTTACATGACACAACTCATTCAAAATCATAAATCCTTCTTCTATCTATTCCCCCTCCCCTATAAATATTCCACAGGCGATACGTGTATTCATTTCCAGTCAATAAATAATTTATGTAATTAGGTCGTTCTCGAGTTATGTAATCTACTTTGCAAAGCGCTGCGATATATTGCCTACTTAATATATTTCTCGGCACTTAATTGCAACTGACAAAAAACAGTATAAACCAAGAGTACAATTATATTTGCACAATAATGGAACCTTTATTATAATCATAGTCCAAAACCTAATAGTTTAGCGGGCGTTTTTATCTATTGAACTTAGGGCCCAAGAATTTGCTCTTCGTAAAATTGAAAAAAATAATATTGGGGTAGTTAGATACTCCCTTACGCAGTTATGAACTAACAGCTGGGAAACCGGGTGCTGCATTTTTTAATAATTAAGGTAATTTGTAAGTCATGAATTGATATAATATATAGGTTTATAAATGACACGCCACGAGCCCTAAATAAAATAAATAATCAAAGTCTTCTCTTTATGAATACACAGGATTAAACCTAATTTGAAGGGCTGTAAATAAAATATACATTTATTTACCTTTCAGGAGAACTAATTTTCACCTCGTGATACAGTTGGAATCAATTTATACCATTGAAAAATAAATAAATAATTAAATAAGGTCATTCATTTATTCATGCATAAGATTAAATATATTTTTATAAAATATGAAAGAGCAATTATGTTTACTTACCTATTTATGAAGTTACTTTCACCATTAAATTCATTTGATGTGAATGTATCAAACTTAATAGATCACTCACTGCACATTACTCACCTGAAAAAATAAGGATTATTAGAATATTAAACAAACATTGGAACATAAGTAATAAAGTATAAAATAATTAGATATAATATAAACATTATCAATTGACAATGTTATTGTCATTTCTAATATTAAAAAGCTATATTAAGCTAAAGAGATGTATTACTTATATTATTAATAGCATTTAGATTGACTCACTATTTTAAGTTCAAGCATTAGGTTATTAGTTTCTATTTTCTTTCAATACTTATTATTGTGAACAAAGGTAAAGTTATCTTAGAGAAATATTATTATAATCATAGGTACATTGCCGATTTCCCTACAGTTTCAAGAATGAAGATAAGATAAGTTTGAATAGAAATATACAGTCATATTTATGTAGTTTTAAAAGTGCAGCACTTTTTACAGCCATATTAGTAAATATCAATAACAAATATGATTTGTGAGTAGACAACTAGACCAACTTCTTTACTGTATGCATATACATCCATAGGGGTGTGTGAAAGTTACTTTTCAAATGTGAATCGAGGCTTGAAACTCGTGAAAGAAAACTGAAGTAAAGTTTTTTATTGTCACATAGCACGACTTTTAATTTTCAAGCTATCCAATAAGTGCATCTATATAAATAGAAAGTTCCAGAAAAAAAATGATAAAGCCCACTATTCTATTTTATTCTGAAATACCCGAATTTATTTATACATTTAATAACTTGTTAATGTCAAAATACTGTTTATTAGCTTTTATATAAAATGACTATACCTATCGTGAAGATGCAAATTTTATTATGGGTTTCTTTAAGTAGAAGCGAAGAATACTCGATCCTAGTAGCTTCACACAAACTTACAAATTTTCTATCCTAGAATAATATCGATGCAATTCCCCATAATCCTTTAAAGATGCTTGGATGAACCTGGAGAGCTGAATGATAAATAATCTGTACGCTAAAGACAGGTACTTGTTTGAACGTAAGTGTTAGCGCTTAGTTAAAGTTCAGCGTTAAGTAGCTCTGTAAAAATTGAGACTCTAAAGGTATACTAATATTGGCTATCCAAATTAAAGCCACTGAAAAGTTGCTATGAATTGTTTAGGTTCCATTTTAATGAAACCACCAATACTAATAAGTTCATTACAGCCTTTGTAAAATGTCACTTGATCGTATAAACCATTTATCCCATTGAACACTAACCCCAATTTGACAGCTAATCTTGTCCAGGAATATTTACTTGGATCTCATCGAATTATCGTAACGTCATCGCAACCAATAATGCCCTCTGGTCCCTTCCTCCCCCCTCACTTCATTATTGTAAAACTGAAAACTCCGGTATCTGTCTAGTATGATAGCATTGCCTCCACGCTAAAGAAGGGTCAATCTCCCATCACCGGTTTGAAATTAGGGAAGGGAAGGGGGGTTGTTTGACGAATTATGTCAACTTTAAATAAATTTAACTTCACTAGTAAACCGTAATTTTTCTACCATAATGAAAATGTTGCTACATTTATGTGGAGGTAGAAAAGAAATCATTTAAGATACGATGGAAGAAAAGTAACATTAAACAATTAAATATATATGAAAGATAAAGCTTGGGTGATGAATGATTATAATTGCGGAGATCAGTCGTAACTGAGTCATGTTCGAATAAATTAATAAATCACATCTGGACGCGGGAATCGAAACCGGGACTTTGGCATAGCGCTACCAGTGAACTATCTAATGTATTTGTGGTAGTGGCAGCATTAATCCACATCCAAGCAGCAGGTGGCTTTCATATCAATGATAGCTCTTAGTAGCCGATTATATTCCACACGTCCATCACAGACTCTGACTTAAAATATAAGTTAAGAATGACCCTGGGCACGGAACAATTCCTGGATAGATCAGTGGTTAGAGCATTTGCGTACTAAACCAAAGGTCCCGGTTTAAATCCCTGTGCCCAGGTGTTATTTTTCAATGTATTCAAACATTTTAGAAAAGCCAGCTCAGAATATCATACATGGATTCGAACCCCAACTTTCTTGGACCAGCGAACAATTCTAGACGAGTCAGACAAATTTTCCCTCGTACTCACCTATGCGGGCTGTTTCAAATAAGACACGTCAAATAATTTACAAAATTAAAATTGACGATGTTTTTTTTGAGTTAAACATGAATACCCAATCCGTCTTTTTACTCTAGAAACGTAAATTGGCTAAACATGATGTAGACGCCAGAGTGTTAGCTCACCCTTTTTCCATCTCCCCCACGTCAAGTAAGTAAGTCTTGGTTCTATGGTCCCCTTGACACCCACTCGCGGCACTTTGTTGTGAAAAGCCCCCATTTCCATTCTTCACTCTTGCTTCGATCACTCAATCCCAAAAGTGCCCTGTGTTGAATTCCACCCTAACTCACATTACGCTCAATCGCTTCGATCACAAAAACCAGTTCATGAGAAATTGTCAGGCTTTATGGGAAGAATGTATGTCTCTTTTTGTCAAATATTAACCGGTCTTTCACTTGGAACAATTTGTTCCTCTCTATGTCATAAATAGAAATTTTAGTCTTTTATAAATAGTATTGTATTTAATAAAATATATTTATTTTTTTCGTATTTTCAATATATAAAACTATAAAACAAAAATTATGTAGTACTAAACCTTCTTGCGATCTAAACTCAATTACTTATACATCTGGCAATACTTAATAGGTTTGGTTAAAGATTCACATAGTAACACAAAAGAAATATTCATGAAAAAAAATTATTTGTATTTACAGATTAGTTTTATATCTTTTAAATAAATATTATTAAAATATAAATAATTTTTAATAACTTGTTTTTAGTTGTAAACTTCTAGTTTTTGCACGTGAAAAATTTGTTTTTGTTTACAAAATGTTTTACAATAGTAAAATGATGATCTACGTGGAGGAGTTGTCGGAGAGGTTAAATGCCGTTCATTCAAACAATCTCGATTCTAGCATGGTGATTGGTCTGAAAAATGGTATTTACTCATTCACCCTCTGTGCAATATACTTCCTATTTATCGAAGAGACCACAACTTACGACGATTGGCTAAAACAAAGTATTTCTCCCTGCAACCACACTGGGCCTCCAATGCGGTTGTCACTATCTAGAATTCCAGACCATTCAAACACCAAGAAAAAAAATTTTTTTTTGACGTTTGAAATAACACTTTATTTTTATAAAAATAATACATTTTTGTTTCAGATTACGAATAGTAAAAACATATATATATATACATTGTTTTATACTATTCTTCTGACATAACATAATATAATAAAAACAAAGTTTTAGCTAGCTAATCATCCAATTAATTGAAAAGTGGTAATCTGGACACAGAAATTGAAACCGGTTTTATATGACACTGTTCTACGACTGAGCCATCCTAATTAGTCTCGTATTGAGGGCCACTTTTCACTAATAATTGTATAATGAATAATTGTGGTACCTAGTAAAATTAATAATTATCAGCTATTTCTTGTTGTATATCAAAGTAAGATCACAAAATAATTTATGATATTATTTTTATATGATTCTAAAAAAATAATTGTAACGCCAGCATTTTTTAAGTATTTGAGACATAGGTTTGTCGAGAGAAACACAAGGGCAAGGTGAATGTGGTTGGAATGAGATATCTAAGAAATGTATGTGGGAAAACTCGTATGGACAGAATCAGTAATGAATGGGAGCTGAAGGAGTGAGGTTTGAAAGGGAACACAATAGGTCAATGTGAAAGAAGTTATCTTACGTTGGTTTGGAGATGTTGAGAGGATGAATGTGGATGGAGTGACGAGGCAAATATAATATGAAGGTAGAGTGTGTGGATCAAAAGGAAGGAGAAGCCATGTAAGACATACCTAAATGTTGTAGAAAAATGTGTGAAAAGAGAAACGTTATGAGCTAAGAAGTCAAGTAAGAATAAAATACTCGGTTTATGAATGCTGTTGAAGCGATGGGGAAGTGTGGAGAAAGTTAGTGAGGATGGAATAAGAATGGAGTTGTTTTTTTAGCTACATGTACAGTTTCTTGCCTACCCTGTAAGGGAGTAGAGTGATTAGGTGTGCATGTATGTGTGCATATAAAATATATCATTTCGTTTGAAATATAATTTTATAACTGTTCGTAGTTAATAGAGAAAATGTCTTATGTGCTTACAGTATTCCGATACTAACTTTTACACTAATTTGTAGATCTTGTCAAAGTTTGAAACACATATAAGTACGTATCAAGACACCAGTGGGTTTTATTTTTAATCCTCTTAGGATTGAATTTTTTGAGGACAGGAATATTCAAGGTAAATTAATGAGAAATGTTGGTAAGTTTTACGCTATAAGGTATCACACATGTTTTAACTACGCTAGATATATACAAATAGCCTTTATGGCTATCAAATATTAAAGATGATGTATGGAAACAAGTCTAAAATATTGGTAGCTAGAACTATCAATTAATTTACTTTATTATTTAGACAAAATTTGATGTTCACAATATAGTACTCACTTAGCACAATATTAATATATATTTGAATTTTACGTAATAGAACGAAGACATTTGCAATTTTAGAATATAATAGATTAATAATTTTGACCGATGTGATCAAATTTTTACAAAACTCTGTTAACACACTTATCATTGATAAATAAATACATTATTTTGATTTTTATCTTTTGGCAAATTTAAGTCATACCAATTGAGTCGGAAATTGACAAACATTAAAAAAAACAATTTAACTAAATAAGTATTAGACAAAGTATTCGTTTGGGAAATAATTTATTAATGTTTATTTTGATCCCAGGACCAATATTTAACAAAACAAATTTCACTATTAAACTTAAAGAATAGTTTGCTTCTAAAAATAGAAACATCTAATGGAATTCTAAAAAAATAATTATGAAACAATGTATACTTAAATGAATTATGGTTTGGTATTTTTACTGGATATATTTAGAGGAACTCATCTATTACTAAACCATTTGCTTTGTAATTTATCTTGTTATGCTGTTTGAGTAAGCTTTCACCTCTTTATTATTATTATTATTATTATATCTGTGCCGGGACCGAGGATTGAACCCCGGACCCCTATCACAGAAGTCTGACACCTTACCCCTAGACCACCAGGTCACCCTTTCATCTCTTAATACCATTCCCATTTCAAAGTCTACGACCTCATCATTATAATTACGATGGTCAACTCTTGTCTATAGGATTTTGTAAAGTAATTTCTATCTTACTGTCTTATAAAAAATGTTGTCGAGTTAAAAAGAAAAATATTCTGTTTCATAAAATTAGTAATATATTATACAATTATGAAATATTTAAATCAAAGTCGTTTCAGCCTCACTAGTAATACCATTAGTTAACATCTTTGCGTTCAACCCAAATGTTAGTGAGATGAAGTGATAAAAATAAATCTGCTTATTTAGAAAAAAATTAAAAAGTGGATAAAATATTTAAAATTATTAATTAAATATGCGAAACTATATCATAACAAAACTGGTTGGTTTTAAAATACACATACACAATTTACTGATTATGTGTCAAATATTTATTTATGTCGTGCTTGTGTTATTATGATTAGCACCGCGTCTTACTACCCGTTTGGGTTGTACGCACTTATTCTAATGTGTAATGGTAGGGTGATTGTGAGATGAAATGGAGGATCTACAGTTTAACCTGGGATCCGAACCACGGTGGAGACCTAGCATTCCACACATTCACAAGTTGTGATTAGTACACGTCTTGTCAGAGGTGAAGGAAGGGTTTGGCAATCAGATAAATCTGTGCCGGGACCGAGGATTGAACTCTGGACCCCCAGCACAGAAGTCTGACACCTTACCCCTAGACTGCCAGGTCACTCCTCGTGCTTGTGGAGCCCAGAATAATGTACTAACGCATCTAATAGACTTGTCAGAAATATTATATTTGACCTGCTTTGAGGGAGGGGGGTTCGAATATGGTCTACGGCATCATTCTTGCAATGAACTAGCCTGCCGACGATGGCTTTATCAAAGTTATAATTAATACTGGTCAGGGTTTTTACTAAAATGGTTATACACCTTCCCTCCACGTAAATGCAGGTACACTTTCTCTAAATTAAACTATTGGCATATATAACACGCTAACGGAATTAGTAGCTACCTATGCACACAATACGAACGGGTAGCAAGGAGCGTTGTTATATATATATATATATATATATATATATATGCCTTTTATTTTGTCACATATTATGATAGAATACAATATAATACGTATGTAGTAAATTGTGTATGCCATTTTTATTTTTATTGCAAACTGTGTAGACTATATATTTTTTATAAGTGGATATGACTCTTAGGATGTGTTTTTGAATTAAATAAAAATGAAATATATCGATACTTGATAAACATACTTTATTACTTTCTTTAAAATAAAACCATCTTTCACGCATCTGGAAATAAAGTTGACGTTTTCTTTGCCATTTCAAAGTTATCAAGAACAATAATATATTTTTAATCTAAAAAAAAAACAAGTTGGGATTTCACAGTTTTGGGATGAACCATTGGTAGCTGACGGCCAAACACTTCTTGGAATCTTCACAAGAAATAAAACTTTTTTTTTCCCTTCCCCTAAAAATAAAAAAAGTGAAGACAACGAATAAGAAAAGGTGTCGAGAAAGCTAGCAACGCAATGTCAGGTTGTCACGATTTGGAAACTCCGCCTGCTGTCGAGAGTTGTCGACACTTTATTTTCCGAACGAAAGGTTAAAGTTTAATACACATTTCACACATCTATCCACAAACTAAGAAAGATTATTTACAGCTCTAATAAGTGGATGACTGTCAGTTAGGGATGGTATTCAAACAGAGATACAAGTCTATAAATTATATATTTACACACATACAAAACATACATACAAATTTGAAATAGACTTGATACATGGATAATTGGATCAAGACTAAATACAATTTTCCATATTAAAATAATGATATTTGTTCTCAATTCTTTTCTAAACTTTTTAATACATATTTGGGCTACCTTCACTATAATTATATATATAATAGCACCACGTCTTACTACCCGTTCGGATTATACGCTTATGTACTAATTACTCTAATGGGTTAGGAATTGAGAAGGTTGAATTTAGAGGAAGTGAACCCACATTTGTGTGGAGGTAGAGTGGAAAACCATTCAGGAAAAACCACCCCCAGTTCACCCGATCGAGATTCGAACCTCGATCTCCCCGTCCTCAGCAGTCTGGCTCAACCAGTGCGTTAGCCAACTACGCCACCAAGGCGGGTTTCACTATAAATAAAATAATCGATAAGGATTAGGAAGTTTAAAATTATAGGAGATTATGTGTGTAGGAAGGATCCTCCTGGCCCACCCAGAAAAACAGTCAAAATTAATGTGACCTTTCGTCCATGCATCCATCGATTTTGTGGGTTTGAAAATTAAAGGGGAAATATCTGTGATGAGATATATTACTAACTAAAACTTTCAATATTAACAAAATGTTTCATCAACAGTGGAATAAGGTACATAAAGTTTTAAATTTCTTTATCACCATTCAATTCCCTTACTTCGAGTCACAACCTGTCACACCAACAAGGAAGGCTACCTAGTATGTCTCCTATATAATGCAGCCACATTTATAAGTAGGGAGGTTGGGAAACTATGTAGGTAAATGAAGTCTCAGTACTCCCCGTCAGTGGCAAAGTAGACTAAGATTAAAGAGAATAGGCCGTATGCAAGAAAAAAACTTAGCAGACGCGGAGTACAAGTCTAGTAGATGACGCGTGACTTTGATTGCTAGGACGATTGAGTGGATCAATTATTAGATCCAATTTAATTTAATTTATTGGAGCTATTTAACGTGCTCTTTCTAAACATTTATTATTATTATTATTATTATTATTATTATTATTATATCAGAACACGTGAATTTCTATGAGTGAGAGTGAAAGATCCTACCAATTACACCAGGTAAGGTATTTTCCCATACCTTCCAGGGTTCTAGTATATGCCACAATCGATATGGGACCGACGGCTTTACTTCCACTCAGAAAGTAAGTTGTGCTTCAGATTTTTATCGCTTTAGAAAAATCCGTTGACCCCTACTGGGTTTTGAAGCCCACGAACATCGGGTCTTGAGGCAATTACTTTACCTCTAGACCACCAAGTTCAACCTCATATCAGGAAATGACGCAATAAAATTAGTTACGGAGAAGTCTGGCCGATGTCTGGACTCGAGCATGTTTCGGCTGTATTTCGACCATACTCCGTTGATATTCCTCAAGATGGCGCGCATTGACTATAGAGACGGCACGGTACGTATTTTGATATGGCTTTGTTTTTGTGGCAGAATATGCTGGGCCTATATTATATAGATTTAAATAGGCCAACTACTCATTAATTTACTTTGGAATAACGGATACAAAAGAAACACGCAACAACACTGATCTTTTGGAGACTTCAGGTAGAGTTAAAATTCTTGGATATATCTTCTCACGCTCTTTTCTTCGCTGCCATAGTCCCAAATTTCTGTAACCATATACTTCTTGATCTGTTCTAGTAAATAGATTCACTTCTTCAAACTTAAAACCATGTTTATCACCTTTTCCGCCCTTTTTATAATCCTTTGTTCGTCTATAATCAGTTTTGTTAACTTCACGAGCAAAACTTTCTATATAGAAGGCAGAGAGCTATAACTCCCACCAGGGTGTGGTACCCCTGTATAAGATTTAATCCCGTGACTGCTAGCCAGCAGTTCTAGCAAGGCAGGTGATAAGACTTCACTTTACTTGTGCTTGACTGGTACTTCGTCCTTGCTTAGCTTCGTCCTTGCTTAGCTTCGTCCTTGCTTAGCTTCGTCCTTGCTTAGCCTCGTTCTTGCTTAGCTTCGTCCTTGCTTAGCTTCGTCCTTGCTTAGCTTCGTCCTTGCTTAGCTTCGTCCTTGCTTAGCTTCGTCCTTGCTTATCTTCGTCCTTGCTTAGCTTCGTCCTTGCTTAGCTTCGTCCTTGCTTAGCCTCGTCCTTGCTTAGCTTCGTCCTTGCTTAGCTTCGTCCTTGCTTAGCATCGTTCTTGCTTAGCATCGTCCTTGCTTAGCTTCGTCCTTGCTTAGCTTCGTCCTTGCTTAGTATCGTCCTTGCTTAGCTTCGTCCTTGCTTAGCTTTGTCCTTGCTTAACATTGTCCTTGCTTAGCATTGTCCTTGCTTAACATTGTCCTTGCTTAGCGTTGTCCTTGCTTAGCATCGTTCTTGAATACCACGCTGAATCCTTTGACTAAAATGTATACTTTTATTTACATACATTTCACAGAATTTAAAAGTTTAATCCTTCAGAGATACCGACAATAATGTTTTATATCAATCGTTTTAATTTCGCTGTTTCACAATTTATTGAATTAGATCATAACACCCACTTCAGTGGTCAAAAGGTCTAGAGTGTCACTCTCGCAATAGAATGGACTGATGATGACAGGGGTATTGGGCTCGAGTCCTGGTTGGATTTACTTAGGTTTTGTTTTTACTTAATGGTTTTCTACTCATGTTCCACGACATTGCGGGTACACATCCTCTAAATTCAACCTTCCTCATCCCTAATACTAATATATTAGCGTAGTTAGTACATATGCATCAGGTTGTACGCTTAATAACTAATTACCTTAATGAGTTAGGAATTGGTAAGGTTGAATTTAGAGGAAGTGAACCTGCATTTGTGTGGAAGAAGAGTGGAAAACCATTTATAGAAACCACCCCCAGTTCCCCCGAGCGAGATTCTAACCTCAATATCCTCGTTCTTGGCAGACTAGCTCAACAAATACTAGCGCGTTAGCTAACTACGTCACCGAGGCGGGTTTAAGAAAAAATAAATCATCAGAGAAAAGATACAAAGATTGATGATCAAAATAACCTCTTCATGTACACAATCAAAACTGTTATTAAAATAATGTTTGTTACTTTTATAAGCAGGGGGGCTATTTCCTTAAAGGAACACGACTGCAGAGGATGGGGAGATCAAGGTTCGAATCTCGGTGGGTTGAACTGGGGGGGTTTCCTAAATAGATTTCCATTCTCCCTTCACGCAAATGTGGGTTCACTTCCTCTAAGTTCAACCTTCCCCGTTCCTAGCCCATTATCGTAATTAGTACTTATGCGTGTAGTCCAAATGGATAGTAAGACGCGGTGCTAAATAATAATAAAATTAAATTAAAAATATATGTGAGAGATTTTCAAGGAAATAATCATGGCAATCATCACGAAATAAATAGTGAATTAAATGTTCGATGCAACTCCACAAACTCATTATTTTCGTGCTTGTATTTTGAATAGTTAATGTGACAACAACAAAATGGCTCCATAAAATGTTTGCGTCTGGTATTAATTAAATCTGTTCATATATATTTTGAAACATTACGGTATAGTTATAAGACTATGAATACACCCATTAAATACATTTTTTCTAACACCAAGTTTTACTATCCGTTAAGCTTATATGCCTATGTACTTATTCCCCCAAAGTTTTAGGGATGGTGAAGGTCAAACTTAGAGAAGTGTACCCGCTTTTTAGTGGTAGTACAAGGAAAAAATATTTAGTAAAAACCACCCTTAGTATACCCAGCCAGGACTCTAAACTTGATCTCCACACCATTGGCAGTTTATTCAACTGCGGAAGTGATGCCTTAGACCATGAGGTCATTGAAGTGGGTACATTTAATTAAAGCAAATTACTACGTTTATTTATTTTTTTCAAAATAAAGGTTTTTAATTTAGTTTTGTTTGAAAGAAAATTCGCTAATTTAAAGACAACTTATACTTCTTCTGAACATTTGTCTGGTTCTCTAAAAAGAGAAGCCTCCACGGCTACCAAACTATTAACAAGCTTTCATGATAGTTACATGTGTTGCCAATAGTCCCGTTGGTAGTTACTTAGTTACAGAGTAATAGTTATTTGGTGCTGACATACGTATTGAATCAAATATGGGAGTATTTTCCTGTGTACGGGAAATTACATACTAAAAGAGGTAAAATACAATAATAACAACTATTTGTCTACTAGCGACGTGGTACTGTCCGTACGAAATAAAGTAGCTCGGAATGAAAGGAATGGGGAATTTACAGAATGGTTTATAGAACCTTGCTGGGTTGATGTCAACATAAAGAGAGGACTTAAAAGCAAGGATTACTGTTTGATTTAACTAAGGTACTTATTTCTGTTAGTAACACTTACAAATCATATTTATTGCTAGCAAAAAAATTTCTATCATATGAATTATATATTTAGGGATTTACCTTCATGATCGATTAAAGTTGCGCCCAATATTTTGCTGGATTTAAACCAAAGTTTTCTCTCTGAGACTATCACAAAGCGTGACCCCTTGTTTTTTAATTTTTTTAAATTTATTTATTTAGCACCATGTCTTACTACCCGTTCGGGTTATACGCTTAAGTACTAATTACACTAATGGATAATAATTAGTAAGGTTGAATTTAGAGGAAGTGAATCCGCATTTTGCGTGGAGGGAGAGTGGAAAACCACCTAGGAAAAACCACAACCAGTTCACCCGACCGAGATTCGAACCTCGATCTCCCCGTCCTCGGTGGTCTAGCTCAACATGACTGGCGCATAAGCCAACTACGCCACCGAGACGGGTGTTTTTTTTAACTATTACGTTCTTTTAATGTTACTATCCATCTAGGCTATCCAAGTTTAATTTCACTATTGAAGTAGGTACAATGTAGAGGAAATCTACCTTTATTTGCCTGGAGGCAGACTGGAGAATACGTACAGAAAATTTCACTCTCCGTACACCCTGGTGGAGTTGAATCCTGAACTCCGCGTCACCGCAAAAACAAATGAGCAGGACGTTAGGATCGTGTGCTTTTTAAAACTATTATATATTGCTTAAATAATGATTATACAAATACGACTAAGATATTTCAACAGAAAGCCAACGATCCTAGCGGTTATTCTGGAAGTTCTGTTATCAGCTCCACTCACCCAAACAAGAGACGGCTTCAGCAAACTAAGTTGAAGAAGCAATTGTTTAGAGTTACTTTCTTAAAGGAAATTAGGCAGTATCTTAACAGATACTTTCGATTTAACTGTTTACATATATATTAGAATCTCTTACTTTCTTATAATCAATATAATCTTTTTATATATTAAATATAAAGCTATAAAACTAAACACGAAATGCTACCCAATCCGAAACATGCCTTGAACCCGAATGGGGTCCCAACCCTCAGTTTGGGAACCACTGACATAACAATTCCAGCAAACCCCAAAATATTATACTCTTTGGTGCACCTAGCCGGGATTCGTAACCCAAACTTCCCCGTCAATGGCAACCACGTGTAATATTTAAATGTAAGGTGAGTGTGCTTCACCGGTTCTCAGGGACATTCCCTGAAAAAAACCTAATGTACCTGAATCTTGTTGTTCCCGATTTTGTCAGATGCATGTAATTTAAAATGTAGGTTACATGGTAATAGGTGGGGTAGTCACACAAAACTCATTTTCCTGGAACCAAAGTTTTTATCTCAATCCACATAAGGACCCCAGCAAATATACAGGATGTACGGAAACTCATAGCCCAAACCGTACACATAGTTTGTTTGAACCAAAAGTAATACAAAATTACTATACACTTACATCCGGAAACCTATGCTAATACCATTAAATTGTGTTCAAAGTTTCAGCGTATAGCGTCGGAAGAGCAAAGCTGTGCAAGCATGCATGCACAACAGGTTACATAGGATCAAGGCGTGTGGTACTCCACACCTCAACATCAACGTACCCCAATTAATAGTGAACAACACACCAGTCCATCTAGAAATGTGAATACGTTCTGAGGGTCATCATTAATGGTCCTACATCACAGAAAGTACTTGCCATTATTACATGTGCAGTACCAAGCGCCTTGCTCCTATGCAACCGGTTTACCCTCATGCTTGCACAGCCTTACTCTTCGGGCGGTGTACAACGAAACTTTGAACACAATTTAATGGTATTAGCATAGTTTTCCGGGTGTGAGTGTATAGAAATTTTCTATTAATTTTGGTTAAAACAAACTGTATGTACATTTTGGACGTTGAGTTTCTGAACAACCTGTATACATAATTAATATATATATATATATATATATATATATTAATTAATTTAAATATTACAGTGTCCTCTTTTAACCATAATATAAAATATACTAGAAAGGTCTCATGGTTATCTAACAGATGGCAGCACTAGCTTAATTTGAGTTAGATATAGACTTTCCTCCATTTTACCTTGTACCCTTTAAATGTATACGAATTAAATAAAGTTGTTACAATAAAGTCAGTTGCTTAAAGTTATAAATGCTAAATTACATCACCAGTGACATTGACCAGTACGTTCTTCACTTGTTCCGAACTTTTTGTTTTCTTTTGGCTCTTACCATAGCCAGGATTCAATTTTAAAAGCAGGCACCTTTGACAAAATAACATAATTTATTGCCACTGTCCAATAACACGAATATAAAAACCTGTCTATAAGATGTATCATGTAACATTCAAATGTCAACTTTCTTCTCTGGTTTACGTCAGGAATTCTATTACGTCTGTCCCTGAAAATATCAAGAGAGAAATTGTCTCTTTAGTCTTATTATATCCCTTAGCCAAAGTTGCGTGACTCAAATTATTCAGAGCTGCTAATATTTTTAGACACACTTGGTTGAAGCGAATAGGATTAGACTGGACTCTGGGAATTTTGAATCCAGACAACCACTGGATTATTAAAGTCCTCGTCCCTATGCACTAACCATCTCAACTCCAGGTAACGATCCAAAGGTACAGCCGTGCTTTTCTGGCCTTCTCAAGACCAAATATACCCTACTTACGATAGGAGAGTTGGTGACAAGGTGACAAGCTAGGAAAAGTTACATTATATATATTCACCAAACCATCAGGAAGACCTTGGTTGTGTTGAGCTGCTATCACTTTCGGCATTCAAAACTTTCACAACAAACTATTTATCTCTATTTTTTTCCCCTTTGTATAAGTTTACATTAATAATACACTAAATAATTAAAATAACCATTTGTATATTTATATTTTATGGAAGCAACTTATTGCGATCACTTAAAAATTCTTTTCAAATGAAAGCTTCAATAATGCTGGTTCCTCTTCATAAATGAAGATGGTGAGCCAGTCGAAACAAGGACGATTGATGACGTCATACAAACTGTGTTTATCTGTGTTCATGTGCAGTTTACAAAATAAAAGCATTTTATTTCTAAACTAAATATTCTGTAAGGCTTTTACAAACAAATGTATTTATTTGTTTGTCCAGTTTTAACAAGATACAAACGTGATTATAATACTTATTAATTTATTTCATTTTGTATTTTATCTCTTATTTCCAAAATAGCAAAACGAAATTTAATAGTAGTATTATCATATTTTTTTCTTTAAATAAGTTATGAAAACGCCAATTATATAGTAACATTATGGAAGTATTATTACACTCGTTTGATAACACTTTTTAATGATAGTATAGTATTAATATGAAAATAATTATTTCCTAATTAATTTATATTAGTTACTTTCTTCCAATGTTTGCAATAAAGCATCTTCTGCTAGCTGTCCCCTACCATCTTTTCTACCGTAGATGAGGTAAAATAAATTATGTAGATATGGCAAGTCAATAAAACTCGAATGATCTCTCACCTAAATATGTTCATATTCAAAAATTAGTGAAAGGTTATGTGTTTTATTAGGCCTATAGATTATTTATGATAAATAATAAATACCATTAAAAATATTACACAATATATGGTAATCTATTATATAACAGAAGATATAAAATATATTTGATGTAAATTTTATCGTTGGCCTCAATGATTTTTATGCAAAATACTCGCCCTACAACGCAATATTCATGGGTTCAAACCGGGCTTAATTTGACGGATTGTTATAGAGAGATGAAATTTTGTAGCACAATTTACTTCGGAGGAAATTAAAGCTGTTGGTCCTAAGTTTACTGTGGTAAACTTTAAAATATGAAAGGCATGATATGATATAGCTTTATCATATAATTTATAGGCTCTTTCTCTCTCAATCATAGAAATTAAGTGCGGTAAGCAACGAGAAAATAACAAACTTTCAGGTATTGCCTGGAAAATATTCTTTTTCTTAGTTGGTGTGGGTGGGTGACAGTAAATAGCTTTCAGTGCTGAATATGTCTGGACTTCCTAAACGAGTGTGTCACGTTGCCCCACGGAGATAATAAGTTTAATCCTTTGTGAAAATCCCCCTTCCTTTAATAGCTGGGACATGAGTCTTATTATACTACTATAAAGCCACATGGCTTACTGACTGACTCATTCACTCACTCACTGACATTAATGTTTACCCATTTCCAGATGAGCTAGAAGCTTGAAATTTGGCTAACTTATAGCTTATAGCCTGTAACAGACAATAAAACTTCAAAAAGTTAAAAAAATAATTTGTAATTCCCTGAAAAAATTCAAAATGGTGGAGCAACTTTAAATTCGGTGTGAACCTTTCTTTGTAGGTTTCTTGTGGCTAAACGGTAAGACCTATCAAAAAACTGATTGCACCAGCAGCCAAGATTTTGGCGAGATTCACAAGTTTGGTCCTATTAATTTTTGTCGTATCTACGTCGTTTATACCTTAGATAGAGCTAGATTTTTTTGATTTTAGGTAAATTTTCACATTTTCCACTAATTTTTTAATTTCAAATCAACGCTGGAATTACATTAGTTTACATCCACTTGCAAAGAAAATTCACTGGGGCTTTGGGGATGGAGCCCCCAACGAGCAAAGCGAGTACTGTATATAAAGAGAGAGATATATAAAGAGATATGTCCAACTTTCTTCTATTAAATATCATGGTTCACGGACAAAGATAAAAAGGAAAAGTGTGTCAATGAAATCTGACGTGTTGGAGGCGTCGGATACATAACGCAATCTTTAATGCATGCTTGTATCCTGAGCGGTGAAGTGTAAAAGAGTTGGCTCAAAAATTAACTGAAGGTTCAGGTCAATGTCGTATCTTATATTATTGCCAGGATAAGCAGAGATTCTTAGAACTGTATCTGTGATCCACCCTCACCCTCTATGTCCCCCATTTGACCATGCATGCATACGCTTTGATTACTTGGGAGTTATTTCCTTTGATAGCTGGACAATGAATGTTCTACTGATTAATTAGACCAATTCCCGGGTACAGTTTAAACTAGCTACATGTACCCTTGAAGTACTCAAAGACACGCCAATGGCTTCGGTTAGATTCCCATGTCCTTATGTCTTGTTTAAACTCAATCCACAGCGTGGTTTTTATAAAACTCAAAATCGTAGAAAAAATGCGGTGTGGAGGTGTCATGGACACGTCCTTGTGTTGTACGTGAATACGTTTATGTAACGGGTTATATTTTTTAAATAACATATTTATATTTATGTATTTAGGATAAAAGCAAGGAAACAAATAATTATTGTACTACAATATAACTTTACTAATGTTTTATATACAATCGATAGATTGACGACAGCTGACGATTTAAACTCAAACGAACATCGTAGCTTCTCCGAGTCAAAAGTTAGACTAATTGCAAATTTCAATACGCAGCAAAATAACCTCAAAATGGTAGCGCTTCCTTCTCCACCACGCGCGATGCGTCACTGTTCTAGCTTATCGTAATGAATTTTTTGATCCTATAGCTATCCAGTGGTATAATTTAATTTTGAATGTAGAGGAAAGATTCGAAACTACAACACCAAACTGTATCCCCCGATTTTGTTATCATTAGGTTTTTTGGATTGCCCCCGTATGGTAGCAAATTTAAAGACGTATTCACGTCAAAAATAAATTTTAGATGCTTCTTGATTTTAATCCAATTATTTGTGTTGACCAATGAGGGAGCAATAACCATTACTAATTGTGTTAATATGAAACTTTTTGTATTGTAACCGCGTCCCACAACCCGCTTGGTCCATACACATGTAAAATGATCAAGCTAATGTTTTTAGGATGAGGAAGCTTGAATTTAGAGGTAGTTTAGCTAAATTGGAGACGTAGAGTGTAAAACCATCTAGGGAAATAATTCAGGGAACAACAGCTCTCATTGCACTCAACTTTGATTCAAATTCACGTCTCTACCTTCATCAATAGTCCAGTCAATTGTGAGAGTGACGCCTTATACCATTCGACCATCAAAACGGGTATCTCAAACTATGTTAATAGAATATTGTGCATTACTAAAAAATAATTGCAGGTTTGAAAACCACCACGTTAAAATTTATTCCAAGCTGTTTTATTAAATATTAAAGTGTCTACAAAATGAGGTCTCACTTTGTTTTATAACTAGATATCTACTCACAAAAAGCTGTAAGCTATAGAAAGCTTTCGAGCTTTCATCTTTGAGCTTTAAATAGGACGTATATTTTTCATCACCACACGAAGATAAAAGCGTTAGAATTACACCTCTACCAACTTGCTAGCGCTATCTCTACTTTAAAATGTGTGTGTGTGTGGGGGGGGGTTAACATTTCTATTTACTAACAAATTTTATGTCTGGATATAGCTATACAGTGAAAATATGCTCTTAAAATTCGGTAAATATATTACAATAGCTGTGTCCAACTGAGAAATTTTAAGTCAACTTTATTGCTGATCCGAATCACAAAGTGTGTTGTAAAAAGACTAATAATGGTTTAGATATGTTCTAATCTCTATGCATATTCCTATTTCAATAACTTTTTTAGAGACATAAGATTTTCTTGGGAAATCGGGAGCTCTGTCTTAACAGCATCCGTAAATTCAAGAATTTAAATAAACTATATATATATATATATTATTATTGATTGGTCTTTTAACTTCTTTTGGGAGGTTGGAACCTGGAAAGAATAGATGAAACTATAGTTTCTATAGGCAACGTAAAATGTATAATAAAACATATTAGATAGTAAATGAAAAAAGCATTAATCGAAACTGTAAATTGAATACTTAGCTATTTATTTTTACAAAATAACAAATTTATAACAGATGATTCTTTAATATTATTTTTGACAAAGTGATGTATTTAGGTGTTTTCCATTAACTCTTAAATAATTACAAAACTTCTTCAAATACAAGTTTTATATCACCTGTTTCTAAAAATGATTTAGCTATAATGACAATGTAGTAATCTTTTATTTCGAAAACGCAATATTACAAACACCATAAGAACACATTTTACAAACTAATATTATAATTCTCTAATAAATCAACTTTTACTTCTATCTACAAATGAACTGTACATTACATATTATTATATTTTACTCGAATCATTGAGAAAATTTCTTTCAGCCGGGTTCATTATTTTTTTATTTTTATTTTTAATGTTGGATAAACTAGAATCAATTTGGCTTTTTGCTACCTCACAAAGGAATATTCTATTAGCTAGAAACCGTTGAAATAATGGCTAAAATAAACAAAGGTACATTTGCAGATAAAAGAGAAGGAGAAATGTAGCCTAGGTTTACTTGAGTTTATTGAAACTTATTTAATTATAAATACAATATAAACATGTTTAAAAATGGCTACATACTAATCTAAAGGACGAATGAACTTGCGCATCTTTGGCGTTTCAATGATTTATATAATCCACATACCCATAATTCATTTAGTTGTCAACTCATTTCTTGAATATGCTAAAGGATCATTGCAACATTGCCACTGTATAAATATATATATGAAGTTAAATAAGCCTTAGGGGAAGAATTTTGCTCTGGGACAATATACGAACTCCTAAATCTTGCTAATCAGAATCTTGCGCGGCGAAACCCTTAACTTTAATAATTACGGCGTACCTCCAGCCTAAACTTGGTGGAGGTGCCGGTTGTAAAGGTCCCCGAAGGTGGAGCATGGTCGGTCGTCAGAGGTGGTTCGGTGGAAAATAAAGGGGGAAGAGGGGGTGGATACTCCCACGTTCAACAACTTGAAGCTCTTGGAGAGAAGAGTTTAATGACCTACTCATCTCCACCAAGCTTTCGCTCTATTCTTGCGGGTCATATTTTCCTGAGGGTAATTTTGGGGAAGAGACATTGTTCACTCTGGCAAAAGCTACAATACATCTTTAGGGTGACCAGGTTTTCAAAATTATAAGAGCTTGATTACAAAATGTGACTTTGTAATTTGGCGTCCAACTCAAGGCTTTATATAAACGAAGAGAGGAAGAAAAGCTCATTTTAATATGAAGAGAAAGCCACCCTATTTAGCTACATCACTCTCATCAGTGGGTTTGAATCAGCGTCTCTCATCAAAGTCAAGCACATACCCTTCCCTTTCCATATTTGATTTATTTGCTTTCAAATAAGAAGTACATTAGATTTCCACCATCTTATTATCAGGTACCTGCTTTGGTGGTCGAATGGTATAAGGCGTCACTTTCGAAATAGATTGGGCTACCCCATGACGGGAAGATCGAGGTTCTAATCCCAGTTGGGTGTACTGAGTTTGCTTTTCCCTAAATGGCTTTGATCTTTCTCCACATAAATAAAGGTACCCTTCCTCTAAATCCGTCCTTCCTCAAATCTAACACGTTAGCGTAATTAAGTACATATAAATACCACCTGAATGGATATTACAACGATGCTAAGAAATATAAAATTATTAGTTTTTAAATAAATAAACTAAGATTTATCATTTTGATTAATTTTTAATTGACAAATATCAGGCGAAATCCAAATTTAAAAGAATCCGCATAGGTGGACATGCGGACTAAGGGCGTGGTTTGCTGTTGATTGATGGGCTTACGCTCCAATCCTGTTGGGGTGTAGTGACAGATTTATTTCCTTCAATTTCCACCATTCTTCCTCGAATCAAATGAGTTTATATATTTTATTTAAATTTCAATTTTATCATCGTTAACATATTAATTAATAAAAATAAAGAGACCCTGAAATGATAGTAAGAAAACTTGCAATTTAAAAATAACAAAACATAAATTAAGATTTAAAAATCTTAAACTTTTTTAAATTAAACGTTAATAGAAGATTTTCATTCGACTCAATATTTTTGAAAAATAGATAATAATTTATTTATTTATAAATTCCTTAATCTTATTTAATTTAAATATTTTAGTTTACATTTACTAACTAATAGAGCTATTAGTATAAAGCGTCAGCCGTAGGAAAGGTATTACCTGATAGCTACCAGAAGTTCTTTATTGCTAGCATTGGCTGGAAGTCACTAATGTAAACCTATTCGGAAATAATGATTATTTGCTGACTAATCATATACTATTAATAAAATGTGTAATCAAACGAGTTTAATATTATTTACCTGAGGATTACTGTTTAATTGGCGTTTTATTAACTTATTGAAAGAACAAAATAGAGTAATGCATTTTCTATTTATTTTGGTTTTGCGATTGTGGCCACAAGAGATATTATAGTCAATGAAACAATTAATAAAAAAATATATTCACACTTAAATCTAATTACAACCAGTTACCAAAATAAATAAACATTTTTATAACTTCGAGAGAAAGCCATACAAATTATTAATATCAAAATAAGACGTTTTATTTTGCCACCAGCACATGAACATAACCAACTAATTTGTACACATCATCAACCATAATATTTTTAGCTGGTTAGCCATCTTGATTTCAGAAGAGAACACTAAATTTTAGGCAGTCTTGTTTGAAAATCATTTTTTAAGTGAATCACAGTTCATAAATTCATGTTTTAATAAAGTAAAAATGATTAGTAAATAAAAAACCCAAAACAAATAGTATTTTGTTTGAACGTTTTGACTGTCAAAAGTAACAAAAAATCAACATAATATATGGTCTTGTAGTACAAATAGTTGGGCGAATGGATATATGGTAGCTTTTTCTAGCTGTTGGATACAAACTACACTGTTATGGATGCTCTATAAAAGCATCCGTGAATTTAAAAATGATTTATAATAATTCAATGCAGACCTACCACACATAATACTCCGAATTAAACTAACTTCCATGGTTGTGGTATCCCAAACACTTACATATGAATAAAATGTGAATACTAATTATTAACGTCGTTTTATAAAATCTGTTTTAAAAACTAGTCCATAAAGTCATTTGTGAAAATCCAAATCAAATTATTTGGCAATCAAATTAGATTGAAAAATGAAGATCTTATGTGAAAACGCTTTCTAGGATGGCAGGCAATAATAAATAGATAGTAAGAAAAATACTTCATTTAAATATTTTATTTTATATTTTTGGGAAAAAAATATATTTCAAACAAAAGAGTTATTTGATCTATTCCAATTATTACAAATGAAAATAGTTTCAATAAGTAACTCTGTTTGAATGTTATCTTTGTTATTTCCAATTCAGATATGAAGGAGTGTTGTTTTAAAATTTAAAAAAAAATAATAGAATAAGCCATGCTAGTAGGGCTATGATCAGCTAAGTCACCTTCTCTTTATTAAGTAATATAAAAATATAATGTATTTTATAAATTACAGTTTTAACGAAAATAGTATTAGTTATATTTTTTTAAATCCCTTCCTACACTACAACGTACTCTATCTCAGGAAAATTTGTTTAATTATATTTGTTTTATATCACATTTCGTTTTTATAATTAAAAGTATAAACCATTACTACATACATAAAATAAGAAAATTGTAAAATATTATAATTAGTCAAGAATTTCTAATTATTATAGATTACTCGATAAGTTAAATCAATACCGATGCACTGTGCATTTATATAAGAGAAATTCTATGGTTATAAAAATAAACATGTGTTATTAAAATAAATATATAAACCTTTTACCTCACAGGAATAAGTACATGTTTATAAAAATAATAAGAAAAAATTAAAAGAGTCAATTCAATGTTAAATAGCTGAATTTATATGTTTCAAAACTATTTAAATGAACTTAACAAGGATATAAGATAAATTGTCTTTTACTTGTCATATATTTTTTTTAGTAGAAAGTAAACAATATATGTAATCATATAAATGTGTGCAATATTGTATTTGCATACCAAGCTATACTTTTGTTATGTACACTCTAGCTTTAATAATTTATACTTTACAGACCTTCAACTCTGGAACAGCATATCATTATATATTTTCAAGCATGTATTAAAATAAAGTTTTTTCATTTAATTAAGTTAATGCAAAATAAGTATGCATAAAACAAAACTAGATATTGGATAATAGACTAAGCACAGGTATAATAAAAACCATGCAAATAATTATATTAATTCATAAATTTATTAGTATATACTATCCGAAACATAGACTCTTTATTTTAAAAACAATTATATATCACTAAATGCTAGGTCAGTTAAAATAGGTTAAGAAATAACAAAATGACAGCTATGAATCATTGGGTTATTTGAGACTATATATAAAGTTATATAGTAATTTATTATGTTTGTAATAATTTATTGGATTCTTAATTTCACTTATTTTGGGCTGTACAGGGTTCCGTAGTCCTTGTGTTATACCCATCTGGGATATACATCTATATTTAAATTGTCATCATCAATAACTATTTCCAGCCTGTGACCAAATCAGTTTAGTGAAACTCATCCATTCTCCTCTTTCCTTCCACCATCTTTCTTCCTTTATTTGCTTTATTTTCAATTATTTACATGTATATATGCTAGTAAGTATCATAAAGGTAGAGTGTAAATGAAATGTAAGGCATTAGTTTGTAGGTAGATTTGGAAACTGTTTCAGAGAAATCACTCCTCACTACTCTTGGTCTTACAGTCACTTGCAAACCATACTGACGCCTTGCCTCGTATGCTCACCGGTACGAGTCTAATCAGTGTCAATGTTTAAAAAAAAAAAGAGAACAG